>JACXGM010041462.1:0-10047 GCA_016801145.1 Umbra pygmaea
AATTATAATATGAGGCGAGTAAATTGGGAAATTGGAAAAATGGGTAAATGGTAAAATCGGTAAATTGTTAAATGGGAAAATGGGAAATGTAAAATAGGAAATAGATAAACTATTCAACTGTTAAATGATAATAGGAAAAGTAAAATGAAGTCTTTTTTAAATTTACTTTGTTATTTGATGATTGAAAAAGTAAAACAATTTTATTTTTTTTATATTTTTTTAATTTACTTCATTGGCTTATAGAAGGCAATGGAAATGATAAACATTTAATTATCCTCATTTCCTTTTACTACATTTTGGCGGTCCTGGGATTCCATACAATACCACAGTAAGTTGTAACTTGTAAATATAAAATGCTATAGGATAAGGCATTAAGGTATAGAGGCGATGCAGAACAGATTAGATTAATTAGGTATAACATGCTATAGGAGTACACGACGAATTCCAGGGGTGTACAGGGAATATTATGATAAAAGTGATAAGAGACCCCCTGATGCAGCTAGCTAGTAAATAAAAAATAATCGAGGTGCACGTAGATAAGTGATTGGATACTATGTTAATATAATGTAAAATAATATGAAAAGAAACATAAAAACGGGATTGAGGGAATTGTATGAGGGGTTAAAGATTGCCCTTTTGTGAGATCGGCAGGGGGTAATGTTAAGACAATAAGGAGAAAAGTAATTGGACAGAAAAGTAATTGGACATGTAAAATTTTTAACAGACCCAAAAGTAATTGGACACGTAAAATTTTTAACAGACCCAAAAGTAATCGGACAAAACCAAAACTAATTGGACAAAACCCAAAAATGATTAGACACTGAAAGTTTCCCCTAGGACATAATTTGATTAAATAATTCGACCCTATATCAGGGTCAATTCAGATGAAAACCATCGAAAGTAGAGCCAACTATAAATTAAAGTTATCCTATAAAATATTTATTGAAAAGGAAAAGTAGGAAATACCTCTCTGCTTAATTTTACCCCTCATACAAGACAAGAACAATAATATAGATAAGCGATAAGATGTACCTATAAACACTGCGGACAAGTCATAACATCAGCCGGCCACTGGTGTTAAACAAGCACGTACGCAACACAAGGTTGTTACACACACACATATTACGCACAGACATAAAAATCAGGTTAGGCTCTCGGGATTTCTGACCCCCCCCACACATCGAAAATTAACCCAACAATTTGGCCTACTCACGAGACACTCCCTTTAAGGTTGACGACACATAGTGGCCAGCTAGGATGCACACACATAAAAGAACGAACATACACCATTTTCAAAAATTCGGGATCACGAATTGTAAGGGGAGAAGCTAAACACGTAGCGTCACTTGTAAGGCCTGAGAAAGAATACACACTACTGATAGGGAACAGAACCCCGAGCAGCATAATAATATAAATATAAAAAGAACTGTGTGTGATACATATTGAAGGAGTAATGATGAAAATTATGAGAAAATGATGAATAAATAAGGAGAATGAATAAAAGATTGTTGTTGTACTAACGATCTTAAGCATTTTCACATGTATACAGGTGCAAGATACCAGCAGATACCAGAGGTGAAACGTGAGTGGTTACTCAGAAATGTTTACTTCCCTCATTACATCTGCTTGAATAAACATTGATATGTGTGAAATATGATTGACAATTTAGAGGAGTCCATGACCAAAATTATATATTGGATATTTTTGTATATATGCATTGTTACATAAATGTTCATATGTGATTGGAAAATAGGACCTGTTAAGTAGAGTTTACACTTTAGAAGTAAGCTACTGGAAAAGACATATGAAAAAACTACCGCATTGACAAGACGCAGTTTAAAGAAACTGATAAAAAACATTTAAATAAAAGAGAACATTTAACAGAAGATTGCTGAAGCTTTCCGTTTCCCTACTATCAAACCAAATAGAAAAGAGATTTAACTTACTGATTTATAAAACTAAAGGCAGAGAAAGAGAGTTTAGAGTTAACACAAAATTTTTATATTTTCACTGGGTTGTAAAACTGTTTGTTATGATAGCCGAAAGAACAAAACATTTTTCCACTGTTGATAAGATTGTTTTGTTGTGATAACATTTGAAGTAAAAGAACATAACATTCAAAACAGTGTTTAGAGTTGAGACCTGCCAGTTGATTCCTGACTGTGCCAAATATTTTACCCCTGAGCAAGGCATTTTACCCTAAAGTTGCTCCAGGGATTTATTCCTGTAGGAGCTGTAAGTCACACTGGACAATAGAGCATACTGAAATAACTAGAAATACATACATTTGATATAGAGGATTAGACAAATAATTGGAAGACAAAATTAGAATGGCTATAGTTTAGATAGATTAAAGGCCATGACGACACATGGGATTAAAATAAGAAAAGTTGCACACCTGCCACATAGTCGAGGTGCATGAGATAAATATAATAATTAGGATTTGAGAAAAACAAGTCTCTGCATGCTCTAGAACCAATACAAATGATTTGATAAATTAAACTTTAGGTCGGTAGACCTTAATTAGGCAAATAAGATACAGTGTAGATAGGGTGCATGTTTCAAGTAGGACACAAACAGAGTTTAATTTGGAAACACTTGGGTCTAAAAAACATAGAGAGTGCAAGAGGCACCGAAGCAATGGTCCGTATACTTGACTACCCTTGCGTATTCTTAAATATATAGAAATGAGAAATAAACAATAAAACATGAGCGAGCCAGACATGTAAAAAGGGAAATGTGTCTTCAAGCGTCAAATACACCAATTATACTGAACAGATTTAGTCTATAGTATAACTGTTGATCAAGAAGCTTGCACCATTATGGATACAATTTGAAAATAAATGAACACATGTAAAAGGACATGTTAAAGCTCAAATACACAGATAAATAACTGACTGGGAAGGACAGGATTGGTTTGACTTTCCCAGGGCCCAAAAGAAGAGCTAGAGACAATTAAAGGATAGATATTTTGAACTAACACCATTTAAGTTTAAACAAGTAAAAATGATTTAGGACTGCTTATTTTGAATTGGCGTATTGGATATGGGAATGGATAACATCACTTTAAATGATACAGGATAAGATAGTGTTGACATTTAACAAATGTATATTATGGATAAAATTAGTTTTGTTTATTTTTGTGCATTTCCAGAGGTCAAAGATTGTCTTTGTGTTATTCCTGTGTTCAGTAGAAACATCTAAATATCCAGCTATTAACAACAGAGCCATTTAACATTAGAGCTAATAGAGTAAGGTAAATTTTGCAGCTTTAGAAAATGTAATAATATTTCAAATGCATGCATAGACCCAAATGAGCCACATAGATATAGATTTTGCTCCTCCTTTTGGAGGCCACAACTAAAATAAATTTCTTAAAGGTGCAAGGCATAATATAGTCACATGACTATGACGACAAAGTTCTTTTTACAGACATGGGCATGCGCGAATACACACACACACGACGCAAAAACAGTGTGGGGGGAAAATAGCAGCCATTTTAGAAATAAGGAAGTAGCATTATGCTAACTAAAAAAATTAATTAACACAGACTGTACGAAGTACACTAATAGTGTGGAAATGATCCCCAAATATATATTTTTGATCTAAACATTGGATAATAAGAGGACCCGAATAAATTATTGACCATAAACAATCCACTGCATGGAGGGAAAGAGGGAGGTTGTACCGGCTCAGAGTAGGGTTATTGAATAACTTGTGAGGATAAAAAAAACAGGAGGGGTTTATTATTTTGATAGTATAGTAAAAACGGTTTGTAGTTTTAAAGGAGACATTAAGAATAATTGAGAGAAAGAAGGGGTTGTTTTGTATGACGTGAGGACAAGATTAAGAGAGGGAGGGTGACATTTTATTGTCTTTTGAATGATCAACAAAGGATAATAAACGTTACCAGATGATACAGAGTAGGAGTTTTAGGCAGTTGAATATCAATCTTCTGCAGAGATTGACGATTTCAACTGGAGATTAAAGGAAAAGAGATTGTTTTGAGGAATTGGAGAAAAGGATACCAAATGTAAATGAGTGTCTTACCCCACGTTGGTTTTAGAGAAGTGGGAGGTTGGGAAAAAATTTGATAATTCCCATTTTGGACAATTAAAATATCCATTGATTAAAATCCCAATTGGTTAAATTCCATATTGGTTAAATTCCATTCAAGACTAGAAGGAGTAAAATAAGCCTTCTGTGTGAAACGAGAGACAGAAAGGTTGCTTAGACACGTTATCTAGTTTCTGGAATTGCAAGGCCAAACACACACACTGCCAGAGGAAGAGAGACTGGGGTTGTTTTGGTGACAGAAGTTTAGGCATAATTCCTGTACATGAATTAGAATATAATAGGTTGACAGAGCACACATTGATTAATGTACTAAAATTAGACAAATAAAATAGAATGGGCATGTAAATTGTATGGGTAATGAATGAGTTTTTGGTAAAATACTATAAAATACAGTATTAACTTTCCTTACAACTATTTTTTTTTCCATCACCGTCGATTTCTCATTAGCCATGGAGCTCGCATGAATGATTAGTGAAACGGTTTACGAATGGAGAATTAGGTTGTTAGACTTGTTAATGACTCATAAAGATACCATAATTTGATTACTTATTAGTTATAGAGTAGGGTCAAATACCCTTATTTTGGAGCTGCTAACTTTTGAAATTATCATATAGTTGTACATTTTGACAAGAATTAGTGTTTTGACAATTACATACAGACTAAAGGTTAAAGTATTTTATACATAGTTGAGCCCATTTTGAAGAACAGAAAGGGAAATATGATGCTATATTTCATCAAATTAAATCTAATACAAATTATAAGACCTAATATAATTCTTGAGACACAGCTAAAGTAGACCAGGTTAAGGTCCTCTTCAGCATTAAAAGAGTTGTCCTGACTGAGAAGATAAGAACATGGAGGACATATTTTGTTTAGTCTTTGTCAACATTTCCGAAATTGAAAACATATTATCTCGTTAGAAAAGATGAGGTCGCTAGGCGACATAAAGGCCTCCCCCCCTGAGAGGAGGGTATGAGGGAGTTATACACGAATGATACTTGTGTGTTTTAATAAGAGCTAAGAGTTCTTTCTTCACCATTTAAATGGAAGGATATGTGTTATTATATGTAATATGCGATTTGAAGCCCAATGTAATATTATAATTTGAGTGAATCATTCCCCACTTTAGGGATAGGAGTCCTGGATTTTATCTTTAGCCAGGATCTATTACCCAATAGAGATTTAGGCAATTTTTCAGGAGGATGGGGTTTTGTGGATTTTGAGGACTGGGAAACCTTAAGAAATTGCATTAACTGTCTGTCCTGGTGAAACAAATTTATTCAGACACAAATTAACATTAAGACATTATTTAGAACCGTTTCATTGTTTTACATCTTATTCTGTGAACAGAAGGCAATGTAAAATACAGGAGAATAATTGTTATTCATTAAAATAACAACAGAAAGTTAAGACATATGATTAATTAAAATATAAATGACATTGGCATTAAAAGCAAGCTCACTTATTAATACGAGAATTGAATAAATAGAATGGTGTGTTACAAATACACACACACACACACCCTGTGCACACACACACATCTGTGTTTAACATTCTTCCACAGATCAACAGACATTGAATATGAACTAAAGAGAAAAGGCACATATGAATGCTTCATTAACCTCTCCAAAACTAAATTAATCATGCAAGCATGACAAAAGGTTATTCTTAAAGCATGAGGTCACAAGGTGACATTCGAGAATAAGACTACCTGGTCTAAAGAAAATTATTACAAATGAATGACCAGGGTATATGAATTACGATGAATACATTACGATTGAAGTCTGAGCAATGCTCAGATACACACAAGCTTAGATATGAGAAACAATTGCAAGAAACTGTTGATAGTTTCTGAGAGGGGAATGGGCTTTGCGAGCCTACCCTTATTAAAGGAAATACAGCAAACAGACTGTGGCCTAACTGAAGTCACCTACTGATGGAAAAGGAGAATTACACACATGTGAAAAGATTTTAATGAAGAAGACTGAGAGTCACTTTCAATGTGACTGATGACATTACTATTCTGAAATGAGAACAATACATTACAGCTTAAAGGTTTAATTGGATTTGAGATCCTACTGATGTGATATTAAACAATATTAAGCAATGACAAACTATACAGATTTGAGGTTCATTGACCCTGATGTTAAATGAACAATACTTATTAAGTTGACTAATTCTATGTTGACTGATTCCTAGCACAGGTACCAGACTGTGTGCTGATTGAATTCTTATGCGGACGTGGAATTCTTCATGGATGGGCTCATCATGAAGGACGACCAATTGCATTACTGGTATGAAGAACTGATGGTTGATTTCTCAACCCAGAAGAAACTTGTTGCATTTAATAAACGTGTATATCTGTATCTCACTGGAGAGGAGCATTTACAGGATTCTTGTTATACCACACAGGATATAGCTACTGATTTTGGCATCCTATGGATGTATAGGGGATAGGGACCTATACTCTCTCATAGACTGACACTCCCTGCTGGATGATGTCATGTACCACTTGCTGTGCTCGACAACAAGGTGGAAGATAGAGACAGGGGATCCATGGGTTTAGCAATGGCTGACAGGACAGCGAAGAATATTACTGACATGCCGCTTCTTGCCATAGATATTAGACTTGCCACTAGAGGTTTGGGATGTGGAGCATCCTTAGCTATATACTTGACTAAGTTACAAGACTGAATGCTAACATTGACAATTGATTTAATGTGAAAATCCATGGGTAGCACCTAGTGACACCCTGCTGGAAAACCACTACATTGCATAATTTGACCGAGTGTGGATTAGACATTTACCACCTGGGTCAAGGAGTAGGGAGATGATTAGATGATAGAATTATTATACCATAACAAGTTGAGTTAAGATTTTTTTCAAATTAGGATTATTGAATCAAGATTTTCCATTTGAGATTTTTAATTGAGATATTTTTGCTAACTTTTAGATATTATATCTCTTTAACTAAGAGAGACTTTAGATTTTATCTATGATTACTTTAGATTTTCATCTTTAGATTTTTGAATCCTAACCTTTGGCTAATAAGTTTTTTTTAAATATCTTTAGATTATTCTAACCCTACACTATAGGGGTTTTACAGATTAGGATCTATTACTTAGATTTTAATTGATTTAGCTAATTTTAGCTTTTATATTTTTTACTTAATTATAATTAAGATCTTGTGATTCAGGTATTATATATAGTTATTTTGAAACTAAGATTTTTTTTATGCCTTAAATCATGATATTGATTTAAGGAAAGATAGGATAAATTTCATTTTATGATCAATTCTTGCAAACATCTAAACAACAAGAGATGTTTTAACCATTCTGTGCAAGATTTGTATTTCCAATGAGTAGGAGTCTGACTCCTGCCACAACTCCTCATCAGAGAGAAGGCGTATCTCATGCCTGGGCCAAGGGAGAGTCATCCCAAAGCCAAGCCAGTCTAGATCTACAAGTAGACTGTTTGGGCTTACAGACTAACTGGAGGAGATGCTGAGGAGGTTCCAGCTAAAGAACACAGATCATACTGTGTGTAGATGAAAGGGCATCCAAGATTGACCTGATGCTAGTGCCCAGTAGAAGGAGAGGGACATTGATATGACTTTTTGGCCACACTGAGATACTTTGAAAGGACAGGGTACACATTTGATGTGCCACACCCAAGATTGACTGAAACATCACAGACATAGACAGTTCTAGTAAGGCTTGAACGACTGTACTATAGAGGGACAAGGACTGTACGGCAGAGAGAGAGAGTGAGTTTCAATGGACTCTGACAGCAGATGTTGGGAGTGATTCCATCTGACATTAAGCATCATAGAGGGGAGATGACAACCGTCAACAGACAACAGACAACGGACAACGGACAACAGATGATAGACGGACTCCGGACCATGAGAAACATCATGTAGAAATACCAGAGGGGAGTTGCGTATAATACCTGTAATGTTGATACATTGTTGTAAATTACTCTGACAAATTTAAAAAGATCAAACCTAATGAAGAATAGAGAGATTTAGATTAGGGAAAGATTTAGAAATAATGAAGACATTTGTTTGTTAACTTGATGTCTATTTTTCAGATACTGAAGAACGTTTGACAGTTAACAAGAGAATGCTAGTTGAGGGAAAGTTAAGTTGAGAATTTAGATGAGTTGAATTTAGGATTAGAATTAGAATGACTTTAGAGAGGAAGGATTACAATGAAGTATCATAACATATAATTTCATAATGATTTGATTGTGAGCTTAAGCATTGTTTTCTCTTTTTGTTTCAGAAACATCTCACATGGGACATCTTTTCTCAAATGCATCGAACCAATTGGACTGAGAGTTGGAGCAACCCATGATCTGATCTTCCCTAGTAGCACTGAGTTGATGAAGTCCATCACAATACATACTGACAGTTTGAGTTTGAATTGAATAAAGAACATGAGTTTTAGGAAGAAGAAACCAGTTCCAAGAGAAGAAACCGTTTTAAGAAGAAAATGACAATATTTTAATTGTCCCAAAGAGAGACAATGTTAATGAGAAGATTAAGGTAAATGACTTTGAGATGGAAAGTCAATGATTGAAGCTTTGGACCGGCGAGTCTGAAGACATGAACTAACAGTGAATAATGAGGATGGACAATGTTAAGCCAGGTGCTAGGAGAAGTTTCTAGGGGTTAGCTTACACAAACATTTAGAATATAGTATGCATTTGTGATTAGATGTTTTATGTGACATGTTAAAATTAGATGATAAAGATTAGAAAATAATTTGTATGACATGCCTAGATAGAAAGAGATTTAGGAGAAAATAGTATTTGAGAACTAACTGATAATTGATTAGAATTTGATGAAATTTAATCAGGAACTATCTGAGATTTGAGAGAAGAGATAGTTAGGTATGTACTTGCTTTGTACACATCTTAGTTGAGAGATAGATAATGCAGAGAAATGACAGATTGCATTTTCAGATGAAAATGAGTAAACAACAAATTGACTGACAACCAGAATTTGGTTGACCCTAATGAATGATGTAATATGATTTTCACATCTGCTTACACTGATATACACATGGATGAAGGCAACAAATACTTTTGACTGAGAACTGTTCAATTGAACTATAGGTTTATGAGATTTGAGACCTATGAATTCTCAGGTTAATAATATGTATAATAACATCTGTACGATACATGAGAATTGTTATGAATACCCATGTATGATTGTTTTGAGGATGAATTGTTCATCCTGCTTGTTTTTACTGATTCCAAACTTAATCAGAGCGAGAGTTACAGACACAGTTTATACAAGTGTCCCATTGAGAGAATAATGGATTTTGGAACATGGGGAAATGTATTTACTTGATTTTATATTTTCTATTTTTTATTGGATGTTTTATTGAAAACATATCTGTATGCTGACTTATGCTTGGAATGATTTTTCCAAGGTAATTTACTTATGATTTTATCTTGTTTGGAACCTTAGCAATTGTATAACAACTGGAAGATTGCTAACTATTATATATTATATAGAATTAATTTCTATTGAAATGTCACTTGTGTGCCGTTGGCTTTTAAGTGACATGAGTAGGGAATTGTTGGTAATTATATTCTATATAATCATGTTTAAATACAGTTTGAACAGGTTAGAATGGTATTACTGTTAGAAAGAGTTGTTTCCTGTTGGGGAAGATTCTAGGATATGTAGACAGACAGGGAGACATGTTCAGGGTCAGGATAAGACTTTCCTTTAGGAGAGGAGACGAAGGATGCAAGGCCAACGATGACGTAAGACAGAGAGAGAGCCCTTACAGCCGTATACTATAACATCAGAATAAGCTTTAGCTTATGGCTTAGGACTTATAACTTATAACTCTGTTATATATTAGACAGCTTATAACTATATGAACTATTGTAGGTTAGACTGTAATTCCATCACAGGTCTAATACATGTAGATGCCATTCAGACTAATAGAA
>JACXGM010041463.1:0-10065 GCA_016801145.1 Umbra pygmaea
CCTCTATGGGACCTCTACAAAGCCTCCTATGAGGACTTTTTAGTCAGGGAGGCTGTGGATGGGGACTACATCCTTCCCCGTCGTGTCTTTGAGACACCTGCCCCTTTTGAAGCTCCAAAGAGGGCACCCAGTTCTTGTTCCCAGATGGTGTCTCCCAGTCCCAGTTCCAAGAAGGCCACCCAGAGTTCCAAGAGGGCTATCAGACCCAGTTCCAGGAAGGCTACCAGCCCCAATCCGAAGATGGCCGTCCACAATCCTAAAATGGCCGCCCACAGTCCCAAGATGGCCGCCCAGAGTCCCCAGAGTGCTGTTAACAGCCCCAGTTCCAAGATGACTGCCTTCCTGTTTCCCAATATGGATGACTCCTCGTTTCACTGGTGGGCCGCCTATCTGAGCCGTACATATGAAGAGAGCGATGACGAGGAGATGCCCGACCTTATAAGTGGGTCAGAGTCGTCTGACGAAGAGGCCGGTGTTGCCTCTCCACGGCCACAAGAGGCCAGTGTTGCCTCTCCACGGCCACAAGAGGCCAGTGTTGCCTCTCCACGGCCACAAGAGGCCGGTGTTGAGTCTCCACAGCCTGCTAAGATCACCCAAGGTTCCCGACCACCTGAGGTCACTCTAGTTTCCAGACCAGAAGAGGTCACTGTAGTTTCCAGACCAGAAGAGGTCACTGTAGTTTCCAGACCAGAAGAGGTCATCCAAGTTTCCAGACCAGAAGAGGTCGCTCTAGCTCCCAGACCAGAGGAGGTCACCCAAGGTTCCAGACCAGAGGAGGTCACCCAAGGTTCCAGGCCAGAAGAGGTCATCCAAGGTCCCAGACCACCAGAGGTCTCCACCTTGTCCAGACCACCAGAGGTCTCCAGCACGCTCAGACCACCAGAGGTCTCCATTCTGGCCAGACCACCAGAGGTCTCCAGCACGCTCAGACCACCAGAGGTCTCCACCCTGTCCAGACCACCAGAGGTCTCCACCACGCCCAGTCAACCCGAGGTCGCTGTTCCCGCTCAGGCCTCCCGGCCACCAGAGGCCGCTCGCGCTCAAGCGGAGGACTCGTGAATCACGTTTTCAAAACACACATTTCAAAATTGTACTTAAATGTGTGTTTTGAGAACGTAAGTTTAAGTTACTACTAAAATACAGAATGCTCAGCTCCCAGAGGCCCAAAGACATCTGATTGTCATCATCCCCTTGTATAATAAGGGACACATTCAGATTTGGGACACCAGGTGAGTGCAATTATCTGTGCAAAAACACTATAGTGGTAGATGGTCTAATCATTGAATGCCGATTTATGTTACGGTTTCGAAATATGTTGATCAAGTTACATTATAACTAATTTCACAGCAAGTCATGTAATACCATATATATATATATATATATATATATATATATATATATATATATATATATATATATATATATATATATATATATATATATATATATATATATATATATATATATATATATATACACACTTCCATCAAATTTATAAAAGATTATGTTAAACCATCTTAGAATCTACAAATTATGAATTACCCATGATTCTTTAGAAACATTCAAAATTTAAGTTCTCCAAACTTCACATTATGAGGCAATGTGACTCTATTTTCTAAGTTGAGTGAACACATTTTTATTCTCTAACTGAACTCGTTTTTATACATTTGGAGAAGTCAACTCAGAATTATGTGTTCATTCAATTTATTATTCACAGTTCAGCAAACTTATAAGCAAATTTACAAAAGTGTGTTGGATTAACTTAGTTTTGCACGTAAATGTCATGTTTCCTAGAAAATGGATTCACTCAACTTAAATAATATAGTAAACTCAATGTTTGCAAGTTGGCTTTTTTACAGTGTATAACATGCCATGGATGGATAAACTGTATGAAATTTCAATTTGAATTCAACAACTCACCTCCAACACTTTTTTTATTTGTATTGTTATTTATATATGTTTTACTGTATACAGTATGTTCTCAGAGCCTGCTGAAGAGGTTAATCAAGGCAGAGATCTTTAATAACATCACAGCACTGTAAATGGTCAAACTGGACACAACTAGGGGCACAGATGGCTCAGTGGGTAGTGAGTCAGACTTGTAGTCAGAAGGTTGCCAGTTCGAATCCCGACTGAGCCAAATGTTGTTGTGTCCTTGGGCAAGACACTTTACCCTAATTGCTCCCAGGTCGTTGCTGTAAATAAGAAATTGTTCTTAGTCAACTTACCTGGTTAAATAAAGGTTACATTAAAAAATTTAAAAAAACTTCCAAGGAAGGAAGGACTCACCTAAAGGATGTGGACATTGGATTAGGAGCAGAAGTAGTCCTACAAGTAAAGGCAAAGGTATCAAATATCAAACAATGGTTAAGGTACAGGAAATCAAAACTTTATTTTTACATAAAACTTTTGGTGAGTCTCACAGGCCCTCCTCCCCTCTTCCAGTTAGGAACTCCAGAGTAGCCCCAACAGCAGCGTAGGCGAGCTAAGTGTGTTGGCATTTAGAAAGGACTGCATGGACTGTTTGACTAATATTGTCAAGAAAATGCAAGAGAAGTGCCCACTGAAGTACACCATTGTGAGGCAGATGGCTTGTGCAGACCCTGACTTGTGCTATAAACAAATTAAAGGAGTTGTTCAGAGGTTTCTGCATGATCACCAGCTGTCAGGAGGCGTCTCTGTTGGTACTTAAGATTTAGAAGTCTACCAGAATGTACATTGTCACACTTAATGTGATTTTTTTGTGGTTTGTCTGTCTAAACTTTTTCATTACATTGATTGATTTTTTATTATTTTGTGACTGTTGATGTGATTGTCCAGCAATTTGGAAATTTCTTGTCTCTGGAGGCAAAAGATGAATCATTCTCCTCTTTCCAACTTATGCATACAAGACTGGATGTTTTCTTGCATGGACTCCTCCATCAATCCTACCCTGAACTCTGGAATTTCTCCAGGAAACTTCTGCTCCTCTCCCATGGCCAAGCAACGGTTAAGAGGGGCTTTTCTGTAAATAAGGAGATAAAGGCTGATATCATGAAGGAGGAAACAGTGGTTGCTCATAGGATGATATGTGACCATGTCTCTGTCTCTGGGGGGGGGGGGTCCTCAATGTAACTCTGACACAGGAGCTTTTGCCAGCTGCAACTTCAGCGAGGTCTCAGTATCAGCTACACCTGGACCATGAAAAGAGAAAGCATGCGGGCAATGCACAAAGGGAAAAGTAGCACAAGAGCAGCTCAAAAAGAAGATGATACTGATTGAGGTAGCAAACAGCCTGGAAACAGATGCAGACAAAATGGTAGGGCAAACTGAGGTTAAATCAGGCACACTCATGGCCCAGCTAATCACCAAGTAAAACATAATCAGAAAAAGATACAAAGAAAAAAATCACAGAACTCAAAGAGGTTGAGAATGAGCTGGAAGCTAAATCAGCAGAACTCAGGCATATGCCATAATGTCTCATCAGGCATTTTATCCCTCTTCCTTACCTTCCTGCCTCTCTGATTCAATGTTCATATGTTCAGTTGTGCACATGCACACTGTTATAAATTGGTAAATACACTCTTTTGGGAAGGCCTTCTCTGCGACTTCTGCTAAGTCAGTGTTTTGTTTATTATTATTATTATTATTATTTTAACTTTTATTTCGGTTGAAAGGATTTTGAGAATATTCACAAAAGCTCAGGAGTAGACATATGAACTTGTGCACAAAAATCAGTCACTTAGAGACATGAGAACATCACACACATACATACACACACACACACTCACATTCACACACACACACACATATTCCCACACAACTCTGCAAAACAATCTTACACACTCTGCTGTGTACTCTCTGTTTATGATGAGTCCTCCACAAACTGCAACCCATCGGTCTGGGTTTCTCTCTGTCACAAACATACACAAATTCTAGTATATGAATATCTTTGCATTTTAAAAGCAGCTGGAATTGTCAGTTATTTATTTATGTTATTATTATTTTTTGTTCAATAGTAACAATATTTTTTATATTTACTTGATTTTATAAGGATTTGTTCACAGGACCTAAATGTTCTGAAAATATAATTTAGGACAGCAATGACATTTTTGTGTAATCCTTTTGCATTACACACATTTAGTCAATGTTCTTAAACTCAACCGATTATTGTCATTTTACCATACTGTTAATTTTGAACAGACATCAGTGTGTTTTCTTGGAAATATTACTGTATATTTCTACTTTAGATTTGTTTTTTCATTCTACGTTTGGTCTTAAATTTCATTTAGAAGTGGTATTAAAAGTTCTTAGTATTAAATTTAACTTGTTTATACCTGTAGACACCCTGGTACTAGGACCCATGGTGGTACAGTAACAAAGGTTTGGGAACCACTGGACATAAGGACATTTTGGGATGCTTTGCTTGAAAAGCTTGTCCGGGGAAGTCAGAAAACCCATAGTCAGGCTCAAATCCATGACTTTCATGTTGTAGATGTCACAAATTGGACTGGAACCAGGGGTGAATCCAAATGCAGGGGAACACAAGTTGAGACCAAGTATTAGGGCTGGGCGATAATTCAATATTTATTGTTATCGAGTTTTTAAAATAATATTGAGAAGAATATCCCATATCGACATATCGCAATAACAGCTGTTTTTTTTCTGATACAAAGAAACATCCAACAAATGAGGAGTATTTCATATTGCTTGTTGTTAAGTTTTACCTGAAACTTCTAAACATAAATATAAACAGCAGGTCCACAGCAGGTCGTAAATATATTTCAATATATCGTCAGGCATATCGTATATCGGAAAAATATCTGTTTTGTATTGTGATATCATTTTTTGGAAATATCGCCCAGCCCTACCAAGGATGGTGCAGGAAGGACAACGGATGGAGCTGACCAGTGCTGGGCAGATTGGAACCTTTGTTGAGGGCACATACAGAACAAGCCGACACAAGACTTGACATGTTGTGTCACCTGACCGGCCACCAAATCCTCCTATTAATGAAGGCCATGGTATGAGAGATACCAGGATGGCAGGTGAGGTGAGATGAGTGAGCCCATTTCAGTACAGAGGGTTAGGTGGTACATTACCTGGACTGGGTTCCCTTCTGAGTGCTGCTTGGACTTCCACTTCAACCCTCCACAAGATGGCGCCAACAACATATTGGTCGGGTAGGATGGTGTCAGATGGAGTGCGCTCACTCATCTCCTTGGCAAACACTCGGGAAAGAGCGTCAGGTTTCCCATTCTTTGAGCCAGGTCTGTAGGTGATAGTAAATAGGAACCTGCCAAAAAACAAAGCCCAACTGGCATGACGAGGGTTAAACAGTTTGGCAGTCCAGACATACAAAGTTTTTATGATCTTTCCAAACCAGAAATGGATGCAATGCCCCCTCCAGCCAGTGATGCCACTCCTCTAATGCCACTTTGACTGCAAGCAGCTCACAATTTCCTACGTCATAATGCGATAAGACAAAAAAGCACAAGGATGGATATTACCATCAGCAGGAGAACATTGGGACAGCACTGCTCCGATTCCGGTGTCCGAGGTATCAACCTCCACTATGATTTGACAGGACGGATCAGGTTGGGACAAGACAGGGGCAGACATGAAACGAAGCTTCAACTCATGGAAAGCCTGGTCCGCTTCTTCTTCTTCGTCAAAATGAATGGTTGAGCCAGAGAGGTGAGAGCTGTCAAAGGTGCAGCCACTTGCCCGTAGTTGCGGATGAATTACCTGTGGAAATTAGCGAAGCCAAGGAAACTTTGTCTTTTCTTGATGACTCCAGTCTCGGCCAGTTTAGCACTGCAGACACCTTCGCTTGGTCCATCTCGATGTGGCCCTCAGCTACTATGTATTCCGGGAAGGAGGTGGATTTTGTGTGGAAAAAACATTTTACATGTCAAAAGCAGAGTTCATGAGGGTTAAGGGATACTTATTCTTAACTGTGATGTCATTCAAACCCCGAAAATCAATATAAGGGTGCATGCCCCCATCCTTCTTACCAACAAAGAAAAACCCAGTCCCCAGAGAAGATGGGCAAAAATGACGTGCAGCGCGAGCTGTTTTGAATGTAGGATTCCAGTGCCTCCCATTAAGGTGCAGAGATGCTATACAGCCTGGATTTGGGGAAAGTAGAGCCAGGGATTAATTTAATTGCAATATCATAAGAACATTGAGGAGGAAGAGATAGAGCCCGGTCAATACTGAAGACCTCCTCAAGATCATGGAATTCCGTGGGCACATTGGACAGGTCAACAGGTGGAACGGGAGTGTCTGTTTTGGACATAGACAGAGTGTTAACAGAACGTAAACAGAGGGCATGGCATGTGGAATTCCAACCCATGACTTTACCGGAGACCCAATCGATATTGGGTTTATCTGACTAGCCAGGTATATCCCAATACAATAGGGATTTGTGGTGAGCTGAAATATCTGATTACCAGAGAGCTGTAGTTTCACCGGGCTAGTTCTGTTTGTCATATGTGACAGTAGTGACAGTAGGCTCATGTCTATGGTCTTAGCATGTATTCCCTTCTCCAGTGCAACAGTGTCTAGGCCCAATTGTGTAACGACATCACTGTCACTGAAACTGTCTTCCGCTCCAGAATCTAACAAAGCCAAACATTGGAGAGACTGATCTTGGAACAGGATAGTTGCCAGTACGGTAGTTCTGGCCCTGGAGGTAGGGACAGATTTGGTTTGACTTGCTAAGGTTGTCCCAGTAACTTGCGAGTCTCTTCATTTCCCAGCTTATGGGGACAAGATGACAGATAGTGACCTGGCTCCCCACAGTATAGACAACGTTTGTTGTCCATACGTTGTCTTCTCTCTGTCTCCGTAAGACAGGACCGACCGATCTGCATGGGCTCTGCCATGTGTCGAAAAGGTAGGTGCAGTCATACCTCCTCTATCGCCTCCTGGTAGTTGGGTTGTGGGGGGTGAACGACTCTCTCCATGCCGTTTCTGCCCATGGCGTTCCTGCATCCTATTATCAATATGTATACAAAGATATATTAAGTCATCAAGTGAATCTGGTTCAGGGTAGGAAACAATCTCGTCATTGATGGTGTCACTTAGCCCATTACAGAATGCAGCTTGCAATGCTTCACCATTCCACCTGCTGTCTACAACCAGAGTACGGAAAGAGATGGCATATTCTGCCACACTACGACCTCCTTGTCGCATGGACAGTAAACATTTTGACCATTCCCTATAAGGTAAGGATGCCTCTAACACTTTCCTAATTTCCCCAGTGAAGGTGACATAGGACTTAGAACCAGCCTCTACTTTTCCCCACACAGCCGCTGCCCATTGCAGTGCTTCTCCGCCCGATCCAACCCGATGACTTATGTGATCTTGGATCTTTTTTTTTCTGATCCGGAACTGCTGACTGACCTGTATTTGCAGAGACGAAACACTGAAGGAAAATTCTTGAAGGGTAGTCATGATTTCTTGTAATGCGGTCCCACAGTGTCCTAACATGGCGCCTTGTAGTGTAACAGCTTATCAAATTCAGTCATTTCCACTGGATTCATGCTGGCTGGATTATTCTGTCAAGGATTGGACTAGAACCGAGAGTGAATCCAGATGCGGAGGAACACAAGGTGACTGATGGGTTAAGCAGGAGAGGAGTCTGAAGGCTGTAGGGGGAGCAAGTTAGCTTCCAGGGCGGAGAGCAGGTGTGGAAAGTGGCAAGCAACAGGTCCGGAGGCAGCCATCTTGTGGAACAGCTGGGACACAGCCATGTTGAGCTGTGGAGCAGCAGCCATGTTGGGCTGCAGGGAAGATCTGACTGAGCATCATCAATCCTCAAATGGTTTGAGGCGCATGCAAGCCAGTTGAGCCTCTTTAACATCTTAGGGATCAGAAGCATTGTTGTAGTCAACCCGAGACCAAGACAAGACCAAGAGCAGAGTGTATCGAGACCAAGACAAGACCAAGACTTTTAGTAGCCGAGACCAAGACCGAGGGAGGGCGAGACCGAGTCAAGTCCAAGACCAGCGCCCCACACTACATGACACAATAAAATGTGAAACATGAACAAAAGAGCTTCTCAAATTCATCTGAAAGATCCACATTCCCATAAAAACACTGATATTAAACACTGAAAGCTGAAATAAACTTAACCATCTTTATTCAATACTCCTGGGAGACTTCCATCATTTAGTACAGAATGTTAAACACTTATTCATTGTTCATCACTAAAGTCTTCACTTTTCTCCGCCTTTTATAAACAATACATAAAGTTATGTTGTTTTTAAACCAACAACAATCCTTTTTTTTAAAACACATAGCTAAATGTGTAAAAAAAATGCCAAACATTCAATAATAAAAATGCAGAAAAGCTGTGTATTGTAATGAATACAGTAATTCTATGTGAAATGTTGATGTTTAGGAACAACTATTGTAAGAGTCTTTTATAGCTATTATGTGTAATCAAAGCAACAAAAGATATACAAAGAGGTCAGAAAGTCAGTGGCCTAACTGCATGTGATTTAGTAAAGTACAAAATTGATTTAATATTGAGCAGTTTCATCAAAAAGTAAACACAATATAAATCAATGGTATTTTGGCCATCACATTTTTCAAATAGGTAAACAAGGAAGTTAAATGTTTGATATGGTATGAGCCAGAGAGTGTGTGCTGGTAAAAAGTAATATATTTGATCTGCAACTGTAAATTGGAACTTAAAAATTAGCTCTCTGAAAGTAACGTGCCATACAATAACCTATTTAATTTAGTCATTTCTCATATAAGTTGAGGCGCATTACTGTACTCAGTGTCCAATCTCTGCTCATATCTATAGGTTAGCTCTATAACCCAAACGAGAGAACATCCCCTCTGCGCGTAGCTTTAATGTCTGGAGCTGTATGCAGCTTACATTAGCTAAGGTCGATGTAACTTAACATTAGCTACACGCGCGCAGCAGTTTGTCTACATTGTCTACAATACAGTACTCATTGATCAAATAAGACTATGGTGGGACAAAAATTCACTTTGGAGCAGGAGCATCGATAAGAGGACTCGTTAACGTCGAGGGCATACAATATTGATGGTTCATAAAACTTAGAACCCAGAGCCATATACAAAGATGGATTGATATATGGCTCTGTTAGAACTGGTTCTCGAGTGGAACCCGTTTTCAATCCCCATCCGAGGCAGGTTGCTAACGTTAGCTAGCCAGCTTTGCTAAACATCACTCTTACACATAGCTTACCTTTCTTTGTGCTTCCTTTTTAAGTGACGATAAAAGTTTGAAGTAGTCCCCACCATATCTGAAATCTAAGCACTGCAGTATTTACAACAAGCTGTATGCTTTGTTATGGATGTTGTTTTACAAATATATTCTTTATGATTTTTGTAGCCGAATTGTATTACTGAAGATTTTGCAGACATCTTCTCCTGCTCCCAGACAAATACCGCACACTTTCTTGGGAGTGCAAGTGAAAGGGGGCGGGGATGGGTGACAGCGGTAACAAAAATATATAATTAGCAATGACCAGTCACTTTATTGCTTGGATTGTAATCAGTACATTTTACATCTAATAAAAGCAAAGATGTTATAAAAAAAATAGACAATATACTGCCAATGTAGTGATATTTCCACAGTTATGGTCTTGACTGGTCTTGAAATAAAGTCCCGAGTCCTCAATGTCCGAGACCGAGAAAAGACTGAGTACAAATGCGGTCGAGACCGAGATGAGACCAAGGGTGAATCCCATTTCTCTGTCTTACCCCTTCCCCTTACCCCTTCCCCTTGTCTTACCCCTAGCACTTACCCCTCGAAACCGAGTGGTAAGGGATAGGGTTGAAAACATACCCCTATGAAATGAGACACCACTTGGTTACAGTTACGTTATCATACATCGTCACTAGCAGGCTGATACATCACCAGAAAAGACAAGTGTTGCTCACAAACTTAAAGATATCAAAAGAAATCCGCTGCTAATGTAGTTTAATTAAAACTGTAGACATGCATGGTGTCCATTCAAGGTTAGTCATTGAAATGCGGGAATGTTGTTCACATCAGCAATGTAACGAAACTAGCGATTTTTTAAAAAGTTTCAATTA
>JACXGM010041464.1:0-10047 GCA_016801145.1 Umbra pygmaea
TATATATATATATATATATATATATATATATATATATACACGCCACACACACAACGCCTGCTAAAACACCTATAAAGAGCTATGTTATTCTCAAAAACAAATGCACGTGTATGTCTGATGTGATTTTCAGCGAACCACGGTACATTTGGGTGGTTTACGTCGTCTATAAAAACATGAAACATCTCATGTGTATTTGAATCAACGACAGAGCATTCTATGCTGCACGCATTATGAAAAGGTTGACAAATACAAAATGCTGCGTCGCGCAGCAGCCGGCAGGAGGTTCTGAGTTGTGCAATGCAGTAACCGGCGGGAGGCGTAATGTTTTGCCACGCAGCATCCGTCAAAAAAGACAATTATGCATTTCATTCATCTTGTGCCATATTCACTGTGTACATTTATTTGAAATAAATTTGACATCCAAAAAATTCAGTCTTTAAAAAAATATCAACCATATGTATGTACTTGCTTCAGGTGTAACAAGAGCTTAACTTTAGGTATGTTTTTGCAGTGGGTGTGCATTTAAGTTGTTAAAATGCAGAATTATTTTCTAAACACAACATCATCGCTCTATCAGTTGTATATTCTTAATCTGATATCCTTCCCTGATTTGAGAATATTATTGATAGTGATTTTTGAAAAATAAGGATAATCTGCATTTTAGTTGAGGTAAAGTGCCTTGCTCAATTTGGCACCTTCGACTATAAATCTGACTCCCTAACCATTTGATACCCTCGTATCTAGTGTCAGGACAGAGCCATATAGCCCATTCATGTAGCAATCCTGCTAGCTCGACCCACCATGATGAGACAGTCAAATTATTACTTCAAGCGATTTAGGAACATAAACAAATGTATAGATACTCACATTTTCCTCCTTTAACTGCTTGTAAGTCTAGCTGATTATTTTCAGGTTGATAGTGGCCACACTTTATGCTGTTTTTTTCCTAAACCAGTCATTAATTAGATGGGACTTTTATTCCTGTCCAACCAGGTGGTGGTCTTGGAGGGACGAGAAGAGGTGGGGCTGATGTCAACATCAAGCACTCTGGAAGAGATGATGCCTCACGTTATGATGATCATGCCCCAATTGGAGGGTAAGTTACTACAGTTCCTATTTTTCACTTTTGTTACATTGAGTATTGTTATACCTACATTTTAAAAGGATTGTAGGTTTTATTTTGCATGTTTCAGTACAAGAATTAGACCAAGAGTTATCATTCTATTTTTTATATATTTTTCCACCTCAGGGATAGAGAGCGTGACCGTGGACCGGAGCCTCGAGGGGAGCGAAGAGAGCGCAGCCGTGAGCGTGGTGGGGAGAAGGAACGTGGTGCTGAGAGGCGAAGGTCTCGCTCCAGGGAGAGGCGTAGACGCGGTTCACGTTCTAGGGACAGGGAAAGGGCCGAAAGGGGTCTGGCTGCTGTGGGGCCCGTGGATGAAGCTGTTGGTGGTGGGAGGAGGCGTGACAGAGAGAGGGAACGGGGAGGAGGGCCAGACAGTCGCAGCCGGGAGCGGAGTCGGGACCGGGGAGAACGCAAGAGGAGGAGCCGCAGTCGAGAGCGCAAGCGAGACAGAGAGAGGGGCAAAGGTGGCGAGGGGGAAGAGGTCATGGGTGCGGTAGATGGCGTTGTAGAGGGGGGTGAGAGGATCCCTGAGGAACCTAGTGGTGAGGAAGTGGGAGAGCCAGGAGAGGAGCGCAGCGGAAGGGAGAGGGACCGAGACAGGGAGAGGGATCGAGACCGCAGACGTAGCCACCGGGACAAGGAACGTGATCGGGAGAGGCGCAGGGAGAAAGACCGGGAGCACAAGCGAGACCGTGGGGACCGGGAGCGTGGTGGTGGGGATCGCCGGGAGGATCGCCACGGGTCTCTTCTGCCTCCCTCAGCTGAACAGGATGATCCAGGTAATGGAGAGGAGGGTGAAGCACCACCACAGCTTGAAGAGACCAGCCAGGATGGGATTCTAATGGACCAGGAGTCGGTGCAGTCGGGGGAAGGCTACGGCTCCAATGAGAATGGCTACAAAATGGAAACCCAGGCTGATGAGTACTAGCAGGTTTTGCCAGCTGCTACTCAGGTTTATATTTCTTTTTTAGAGAACACAAAAACCCACACATGCATCTCAACTACAAACATTCACTATTTGCTGAAACTATTCTACTAAACTCCTGCCCATTTAGCAAAATCTAGGCATAGGAAACCAACAATGGCGTTAATGGGTTAAGTAGGGTTTGTTTCTTTTGATTACGTAGGTTCAGAGATTTTGGTCGTTTTGGTTTAATCTCTTTTGATTAGGCTATTTTGTTTAATTTATGAGCTAAGTTCTATTGGTTAAATGTTTTTTCCTTATCACACACAAGTAGTAGCAAGCCATATTTGGTCCTGTTTAATTTTTAGCTGCCTGTT
The DNA here is from genome assembly GCA_016801145.1 of Umbra pygmaea. NCBI lineage: Eukaryota > Metazoa > Chordata > Actinopteri > Esociformes > Umbridae > Umbra > Umbra pygmaea. Next base: position 2,408 of record JACXGM010041464.1, read on the forward strand.
TTTAGTACAAACCTCAACTCAATTGTCTGGATGTGTTTTCTCTCCCCTGAAATGTAAGAATGTGTTGCAATGTCCATGTGTTGACACATTGCTCTTTACTCAGTAAACTATGAGGAAGCTTTCTTTGAATGGTTTTGCATCCTTATCACCTTGAAATAAAACATTTTTTATTTACCAATTTGTCATCTTGTTCAGAATCACGGTCCGGAACTGGCCCGAGTACTCTGGCCCAGATCCGGGGACCCAAAACTTGGCCATATGTGCCAGGTCAGTGCCAGAATAAGATTTTTTTGTATTCTACCCCCATCCTTCCATTAATGACAGAAGAAATAAGCACTGTAACAGTTTTTCAAAACTTTATTGATACACATTGAAGTCACATGTTAAATAGTCCTAAATAATATATGTACATTGTCATATAGTAGAACACTAAACCAGGAAATAACTGCTCTGTGCTTGCCATGTAAAATCAAGTTTATAAAGGAGGGATGAGAGTGAATAGTAGGACCACAACTGTATCCAGGCCAGCAGAGTAGATGTGATAATATAACATGGAACTAATGTAATATCTTTACATTACGATAGAGATATAAGCTGACTGCAACACTAACTCTATGGCTGAAGCTAGGGCAGACTATTTAATGTGACAACAGATACTGAAGGACCAAGCCTAGTAGGGGAGAAACAATCAACATGCTTTCCTCTCACATACACAAAATATGTGAGGAAAGCAGTTTCCAGAACTGTTGAAACAATAAGCTTTAGCTAAAACCACATGGTCTGTGCATCAGCCAAGCTGAACTGATGTGGTATGTAAGTAGAGTGACACAGTTGGATAGGTGCATCTTCAAATCGAATCATATTTACAGACACCCCTGACAATTTATACATTTATAAATAATTGTGTGTTTGGATTAGCATTTTCATTGTGATCTATCAAATAACTAAAGAACAGTACAGAACTGTGCCTGTGGTATTCCATTTCCTCACTATGTTCTTCACAGTGGATGCTGACAGCTTAAATTTCTGTAATAGATTTTTATAGCTAAATGTAAACTATAATGTTGAACAATCTTTGTTTTCAGGTCATTTGAGTTATTTTGAGGCCCCTATGTTGCCACTCTTCAGAGGAGAGTCAAAGAGAACAACACCTTGCAATTGGCCACCTCAAATACCATTTCTCATGATTGGATGCTCCTGTCTATGAAGTTCAAGGCCTAATTAACTAACCAAACCAATTGTGTTCTGAAATTAATCAGTGATATTTTCAAAACAAAATGACAAGGGTGCCCAAATTTATGCACTTGTCTAATTTTGTTTTGATGCATATTGCACATTTTCTGTTAATCCAATGAACCTCATTTCACTACTGAAATATTACTGTGTCCTTCAGTTATTTGATAGATCAAAATGAAATTGCTGATCCAAACACCCAAATAATTATAAATGTAAATCCAGGAAATTGTCAGGGGTGCTTAAACTTTTGCATACAACTGTATATAGCCTTTGTATAAGCAATTTCACAGATTCCCATTTACAGCAATCAGCCATAACATGATTACCTGGTTAATATTGTGTAGGTCCCCTTTTGCCATCAAAACAGCCCTGACTTGTCAATGGACATGGACTCCACTAGATCTCTAAAGGTGTGCTGTGGTATCTGGGACCATGGAATTAGCATCAGATTCTTTAAACTGCAGACCGGGAACACCCAACAAGGGCTGCAATTTTGGAGAATCTCTGACCCAGTCGTCCAGCCATCAACATTTTGCCCTTATCGTAGTTGCTCAGATCCTTACACTCGCCAAATTTCCCCTAACTCTAACACATCAACTTTGAGGGCGAAATGTTCACTTGCTGCCTAAATACAGGTCAATAAATGACCTGAAATATTTCAGTTGGTGTGCAATGAATCTAAAATATGAAAGTTTAATTTTTATCATTACATTATGGTAAATAATGAACTTTATCACAATATGCTAATTTCTTGAGAAGGACCTGTATATCCCACACATTGACAAGTGCCATGATAACAAGATTATCAGTGTTTTTCACTTCACCTGTAGGTGGTCATATGTTAAATATATCTATCTATACCTAAGTTAAGTATGGCAAGACTTTATAAACATGAAGGGGGGGGTGATAGCTAGTGGGTTCCCCCACCGTTTAAAAAGTTAGTGCAGCCTAACTAAATACAGCTGAAATAAAAACCTCACACTAAAGCGCGATTTATACTTCTGCGTAAAAGTTACGGCGTGGGGTGCGCAGAGCCTGGCTGCCTAAAGCCTGTTTTATGCTTCTGCGTCAAATCAACGCCGTAGCACGGCGTCACTCTGACAGCGTCATGACCTTTCAAAGTTCTGCGTCATGGGTGAACGTCTTTCTTTGCAACGCGTTACATTGCACCGCCAGAACGCTAGGGGGTGCCGCATGTGTCACCTCTGTCGCGCACCACCGGAAAGTTATTTACGAGTTGTTTGTCAGCCAGTTTATATACTATGTTAGCAACCAAACTTGAGCAGAACTGCCCACTAAGTATTGCTTGCTGGCGAAGTGCTCATTTCAAAACGTTACTGTCAAATAGACACTTTACAAACAGGTAACCCTGTCATTGTTAACAAACTATTTCAGAGTTTTTTTGCAAAGCTTGTCAGTGTAACTAGCAAGTTGCTACTCCCCAGTAATATAGCAACATCAACTGTCAATGCCACAGTCAAGAACCTTTACCCACCAGCTAGTCTTGTTATAGGACTTTGTGTTTGTATATATCTACATTATCATACATCACATTAATGTTGTTTTTTGCTACATAGTGATGCACCTGCCCATGGGTAAGCAGATTTACAATCTGAATTTTCCTTTACATTTATGTTTTAAGATTTCTCTTTTTATCAATAAAGACCTGCTGTAAAGTCATGTTATTGCTCTTTATTGAGTAACCTGCACCAAGTTGCAAACAGGTACAAGCAGCACAAAATATAAATATATAAAATAAAAACTATACAAATCAACTGTAAACATAAACGATATACATGCAGTACATCATAAGGTGCAAACAAAACAGCAGGAACAGTTTGTTCTGCTGTGCCTCTCAGAGGTGTAAAAAGTATTGGGAGACTGATACCTGAGTAAAAGTAGAAATGCTGTACTAAAACCCTACTCCAGTAAACGTGAAGTCACCTACTGGATTTCAACTTGAATACATATCTGTCGATGGATAATATTAAATGGCAGAGGTGCTTCTAGGCTTCTACAAAGAAATATTCCGGTTGAATGATGAATGTAATAAATGCAGGTTATGTAGAGTCCATCAGGTTTGCCCAAAAGCCCTTCTCGAGATAAGCGGGCAGTGGATCTTAATTGGGGAGGACGGGCTCGTATTACGCTCGGGACCGGAGTGAATGGAATGGTGCGCAACGCACAAAACCCATTGTGCAAAACAAAAAACGCTGGGTTTTGTGCGTTGCACCATTCCATTCACTCCGGTCCTGAGCGTAATACGAGCCCGTCCTCCCCAATTAACCGACCGCGGCTGCTTGAGATTAAACATTAACAAAAGTTTTGCCCTAATGAAAGTACGGACTCAGTCTTTGTGGAGAGGTTGGTCTTGAGCAGGGCCATTCACATAACTTTTAAATAGCATGTGCTGAAACTAGAAAGACAAAGTCACCCCACATAAAAAATACTTGCAACCATGACACAGACTATTTGAGAACTGTTATTATTTTTTTTTTGCTTGAGAAGAAAATAGCTAGAGGGACAATGGTAACCCTCCACAGCAGATCAGCCACTGTCTGGCCAAATCTGCTACACTCGCCGCCTGTGTCCTGCACCAGCCTGTAGTTCCACCCTGCGATTGTCTAGCTGTGGAGGGTCTAAGCCGTCTGCTTAACCAGCCAGTCATCTTGGTTCCTCTTCGGTTTGGACTCCCCCGGGACACAGGTCTCTGCTACAATTGAAGCTGGGGAGCTACACACAACAGGCACAGGTGGTGGTTTGGTATACAATGGCTGTGCAGGTGAGGTTATATATAATTTAGGGAACATTGCTGTATTAAGTGCTGTGTACAACAAGTGTCTGTCTGGACAGGAATTAAACCAACCTGACTTGCGTTAGAGATTCCATGCATCATACTTGGGCCTGTTATGACAGATGGATCAATTAGGTTTTTCTCTTACATTTATGTAGTTTTATAAACATAGTATATTTTCTAAAATGCATAATAAACCACAAGATCAAGCAAAAAGGTGCAAGTTCAGACCGTGGTACACATGAATACAAATACACAAGAATTACACAAAGCATAAAAAGAGGGAAAAAAAGATAGTCAAAATTGCATGAGAAAAGTTTAAGTAAATGTACAATTAGTGCAAAGAAATAAGTTTCAGAGGTAGATCAAATTGGTATGTACAGATCTTGGATTTTATGTCGACCTTGTGTACTAAAGTTCTGCAACCACACCAACTGGCCTAATTCCAGAGGGTGGTTGCAAACATGTCGATCATAATTCCTCTTGTCTTGCGACGCTCGGCCGCACCCCTTAACCTTTCACCAGGCCCCTCAAAGGCTATCCGTAAGCGGGTCTGGTGTTCCTCGATCCACTCATGGGTACTGCCAGAGAGAGGGTCCTGCACCCTACCTAGCAGAAAATCAACCGGGAGCCTCGCCTCTTGCCCAAACATTAACAGAAAAGGGGACTCGCCAGTGGCCTGATGAGGAGTGGTGTTGTAAGAATACAGCACCTGTGGCAGACAGGAACTCCAGTCCTGCTTCCGAGACACTGGGAAGGTGCGCAACAAGTTGTGCAGGGTGCAATTAAAGCGTTCGCACTGACCGTTACCAGCTGGATGGCACGGGGTGGTACGAGACTTCTCAATGCGGTAGAGCCCACATAGCTGCTGGATCAGAGAACTCTCAAAGTTGGGGCCCTGGTCCGAGTGGATACGAGCGGGAACCCCAAACTTTGAGAACCATTTGGTCACCAAAACCTGAGCCACAGTGGAGGCCCTCTGGTCACGGGTGGGGACCGCAAGTGTATACTTGCTAAAAACATCAGTCATAACGAGAACATTTTCCAACCCGTTATAAGTAGGATTTAAAACCGTGAAATCCATAGCTATTATCTCATTTGGCCTTGAAGCCAACAAATGCCCCATGAAACTGCGAGCAACTGGCTGGCACCTCTCGCAGGCCTGACACCATTGTGCCACCCCAGAGGACATACCTGGCCAGTAACACCGCCGTCGCAGAAGTTCTAATGTTCTTTCCACACCCTGATGACCGTGATCTTGGTGGGCTTTGGTCAACACTTCTTCCCTTAAGGAAGCTGGCAAGATTAACTGGGACACTGCTTCCAGGCCATCAGGGCGGAAGACCTGGCGGTACAAGACCCCATCCCTTTCCATCAACCGATCCCATTGGCGGAGCAAGGCCAACGCAGGCCGGGACACTGCCTTTCGCTCCTCAACATTGGGACGATTGCCCTTCCGCCAGAAAACCAGAGCCTCTTCGATGACTGGATCTGCCTCTGTGGCAACACACCAAGATCTGAAGGTGTATATTCAGGCAGGGCGAAAATAGGAGATTGAATTGCTTCAACTTGGATCAACTGCGGGACATGCTGTAAGGATTCTGGGAGTAATGTACCAGGGACCACGGCCTCTAGTTCCTGTAGGCCGGGTGGGTGTTGACGGGACAGACCATCTGCATTTCCATTACTCCTCCCCGATCGATATTTAATTTCAAAATCGAAGGAGGCCAACTGTGCTGCCCAACGTTGTTCGGTAGCACCAAGCTTTGCAGAGGACAAATGGCTGAGGGGATTGTTGTCTGTAAAAACAACACATTTGTGTCCCAGTAGGTACTCCCTAAATTTCTCAGTCATAGCCCACTTGAGTGCCAAAAACTCCACCTTCATAGAGCTGTAGTTTTGCATGTTACGCTCAGTGGGCCTCAGACCTTGACTGGCATAGGCCACTGGCCTAACCTTGCCCGACTGCTCCTGGGAGACCACTGCCCCAAGTCCACCATAGCTTGTATCAACCTCAAGAATGAAGCGCAAAGGGAAGTCAGCATAAGCAAGCACAGGTGCCGTAACAAATTTGTTCTTAAGTGCGTCAAAACTGGACTGGCACTACTCTGTCCAATGGCCGCTCACAGAGAGCTCTGTCCTTCTCCTCAAGTTTGTGCGCCCCAGTTCAGCAACCAGCCTATGCAGTGGGGCCGCCAACTTGGCAAACCTCTCCACAAAGTGGCGATAGTAACTGGCAAAACCAAGGTGTTTTTGACCGTAGCTCAATGATGGTGGTAGGTAGCGGCCAGTTCGCCACCACCTGCACCTTACTGGGATCAGTGGAGACACCTTTGTCAGAAATGACATGGCCCAAGTAGCGCACCTCCTGTTGGAAAAATGAGCATTTATTGAGCTTTGCCTTCAACCCTTGCTGCCGAAGCCTCCCCAGCACTACATCTAATCTCTCTAAATGCTGTTCGACTGTGGAAGAGAAAACCACAATGTCGTCAACATACAAAAGCAAAGACTGGCACTGCTGGTCACCAAAAATGCGTTGCATCAACTTCTGAAAAGTGCTTGGAGCGTTGCAAAGCCCAAACGGCATGCGATTCTACTCAAAAAGGCCAAATGGCGAGCAAAACGCAGTTTTGGGTCGATCTGCCTCAGAAACAGGGTTGTAGCCACTGGCCAAATCCAAAGTGGAAAACCAGCGGGCACCCGTCAACGAATCCAAGTACTCATCAATTCAAGGAAGAGGAAAAGCATCTTTCCTCGTTTTGTTGTTAAGTTGCCTGTAGTCAACACACATACGCAGGCTCCCATCCTTTTTCCTAACCAACACAATGGGACTGGCATAGGGACTGCAGCTCTCCCTTATCACCTGTGCCTCCAAAAGTTGGTTAATATGGTCCTTGACCAACTCATACTCAGAGGGAGGAATGCGCCTATAGCGCTGCCGGACACTAACATCATCCAAAAGTGGAATGTCATGAGAAATTAGGTTTGTACAACCCAGATCACCATCATGGGTGGCAAAGACAGGGGTAAACTCCTGCAAGAATGATCGAACCCGGCTCTGCTCTTCAGCAGGCAATGAGGACAAGTCCAAGGCCTCAAGTTGGTCCTGCACCCCAGGGGAAGCAACATGGGACCTCACCATGGCAACCACCCAGCCAACATTTGTATGTGGGGCACATGTGGGTTGTAAATGGGCTGAAAAATGGGCCCTATATGGGATTGTCCGCGGGTTCCATAATGGCCCCATGTCAGTTGCCCAGATGGGCTTCATGCAGGATCACACTTGGTGTTGAGCGGGCCCCAACTGGGCAACATACGCTAGACCCATCTTGGTCCCAGCTATAAGTTCTATGAGGGTGCTATATGGGACCAACATTGGCTGAAATCTGGGCTGCAAGTGGGATTGTCCGTGGGTTCCATAATGGCCCCATGTCAGTTGCCCAGATGGGCTTCATGCAGGATCACACTTGGTGTGAGGCGGGCCCCAACTGGGCAATCTACCCTAGACCCATCTTGGTCCCAGCTATAAGTACTATGAGGGTGCTATATGGGACCAAGATTGGCTGAAATCTGGGCTGCAAGTGGGATTGTCCGCGGGTTCCATAATGGC
>JACXGM010041465.1:0-10047 GCA_016801145.1 Umbra pygmaea
TATATTGGATTAGATAGGTCACATGTATATAAAGCCAGTAAACGAAGAAGTTCCATGTGGTGATTTAATTCAGAGTGCACTATTTAATTAAGTATTAAGATAGGCACACAACAATCTGTGATGCGCAAATGTGTTTGACAAATGTTGTCGCAAGCAGGGGCTGTGCAGGATGGCTGGCTTATTGGTAATAAATGTAATTAATGATCATTAGGCTATACGGTACAATAAGGCAATGATCTTGTATTTGCATCTGAGTATGTGGTTAATGTATACCCGTAGCTGACCGTGGTTACCCGTTGCAAACTTGGTTCCTCACCCCGCTCACAAACCCCCCAAATGAGCAAGAGCAGCGTTACAATGATGTACATTTAGGGGGCTCGGTCAGTGGTGGAGCGGACCATACGGCAGCTGAAAGGACATTGGTGCTGCCTAATTATGATGTGTTATGAACCTAGTGACAGTTTTCCACTCCGCCGACTTTTTTCCCCTAATAGAATGATGACAGGCCGCGTTTCCTCGCCTTCACCTCTGTTGTTGGAACCTCGATCTCACAGTCTGTGAAAATTGTATTTTTTGCGTGTTTAGCCATTGTATTTCAGGCAAAGAAATGGCATATATAGGCTATCTGCATATTAATTTATGGGAAGAGGCAGGGGTGTAGCACAAGATCCTGGGCCCTATGCATAGGCAGTCCTGATTGGCCCCCAGCCAGGTTAAATAGAATATACTCCAGACATTTCAAGGGCCCTTTCTCCCCTTGGGCCCTGGTAATCAGTATTGGTTTTACCCCCAGTCCGACGCCCCTGGGAGGAGGCAAGGCGGGGTCAGTGGCTCGTTCACGTGCGTTCAATCTCACGTTGATTGTGATTTATAAAGGAAAGATGCGCAGGACCTGGCGTACGACCGGTTTTATACATGTGAATTTTTCTGTGCGTACGTACTTTTCCAGTTTTGGTCGTACGCCATCTTCTGGTATGTAAGCTGCGCAATCTTTTATACATGAGGCCCCAGGTGATTGCGGGAGCTTCATGAGTTCACAGCAACACACTTACTATGTTCGTTAGTTAGCTTAATTAGTTTGAGTTTTGTTTATATTTAATATACTTAGCTAATATAGAAAATATATTTTATTTGTGTCCTTACAGTTTTGTTTACTAAAACGTATTACTTGTGATCAGTACCTATTAGATTGCGCATTTTTTGCCTACCGCAAAGCAACGATAACAACTCACTCTCATTGAGCTGTTAATCTCCACGTTCTCATTCTGTTTCATTTGCCTAAGTGTAGTGGGGCCATGTATTACTTTGGAACATTTCTTTCTACCGACTCAAGAGCCAGGCACGTGGAGTTACTTTTATTCAGTAATTTGTTTGAACTGCTGGTCGCGATGCCACAGCAGAAACACAGTCTATCGTGCAAACATAAAAATGCAGCAGGCAAAATAGAACATAAGATACGTTTAGACGTGTTCATTTTTTCATATAATAAATATAAATAACTTGCATATATAATTCAAAGACCTTGCTCTCTAACCAAATCCAAACATTCAAACGATATGTGTGCTGGTCTTCCTCAACGAAGTCAGACAATTCATTCCAACGCAAGCTACTCTCAGTACACATCTGTCGCTCGCGACATCCGAAAAAAAATCTTCACTAACACACGATCAACTCCATTCCATCATCTGAGAGAAGAGTTGGTAATTCAGCAGATGGTAAAGCTATTCCCTAATTCTAACAAGATTATCCGTCATCAATTTATGGGGAATTCATAACGATATCACATCGGATAGTAGGCTTTAGTACTAAATTTTACTATAGTGGGGGACTATAGTAAAATAAAAAGTGCTTAGATGCTATATGTATTTGTAGTTTGTTGATTTCCAAGTATAAAACTTGTTGAAATGTTTTCAGTGTGTGTGTGTATCCGTTTTTTTACATTTTCATCTCATTTTACCAAAACTGTGATAATATTGATAACCGTGATAACTTTGGTCACTATAATCGTGATATGAAATTTTCATAGCGTCCCATCCCTAGTACACTCTAACATTAATTCTGGCCCAGCACTTTATCAACAAAAACTCATGAAAATAAAAAGGTGATGAATAATTATATGATGTTATACATATTGCCTGTGAAAACATGTTACCTGTGTTCAGAGAAATCAAAAGTGTCTTTGAGGCCATTTCTTGACTTCACAGGTTCCTAAAACACCATTAGAATTTGCCAGGAGGCAAGGCAACTCTCCAAACCCAGAATGTCGTTATTATTAATTGTAGTGCATAATATGGAATGAGCTAATGGACTGTTCCCAAATTGGTCTCTTTTCCAGGAAGTGACATTATCTGCCTTTTATGAAGTTGGTGGTGAAAAGAAAGTGTCTTATTTTAATTACTTCACATTTGTCACGGTTCAAAGGATAGCGGAGCCAGGCGCGTCTTCACCAAACATAAACCTTTATTATACTCTTAAATGAACTTGACATGAAACACAGACAAGAAAACATTAGTGACTACAATGAGACATAACATGTAAACACAAGACCAGACTCTACTCTAATCCTATGAACATAATAAGGACCTCTACAAAGCAGAACAAGAACCACCAGGTACCTTGACAAGAAACAATGAACCACACCAAATAAAGGAACACACAGAACTAAATACAATACTAACGAGGGGAGGGTGTGCAGGTGTGGACTAAACAACAGAACCGATAGGCTGACAAAAACATGTGATGGGAACATGTGACCAAAGAGCGGGAAAACAGAACCAAAACAACACACAGGGGAGAAACCTAAACCACGAAACACACAGGACAGCAACTAAAACATATACTCAGAACACTGGGAAAACCAAACCACCATGCAATGCATTGAATAGGAACAAAGACACATGGAACTGAAACTAACAGAACTAAACACTATAAGAAGGAGTCCATATCATTGTTTGTCCTAACAACCCACACAGGGCTGGACGTGACAACTTTGAGTTATGTAATGTCTGACAGAGGGGGACAAGCTCATTGTGTCAGCATGCATTATAAAGTAATATGTTTGAAATAATTAATGTAATTATATAAAATAATTTAAGCCTCCTATGAATGCACACCATGTGGTTCCATGACCTTTACCACATGGCCAGTAATGGCTGCCAATACAATTTTCTCTTAATCCTGTTACCGTCAACCCTGTTACCAATCAAGGGGTATATGCTTTTCTTACCTGTAGTATTTACATAATATACATTTTTGCAGGTTGCTTCCCTAAATATCATGGCTTGTATTTATTCTACTGATGGTTGGGCTACAATCTTTGACCCATACTGATCTACACTCATCGACCACTTCATTAGGTACACCTGTTTAACTGCTTGCAAATATCAAATCAGCCAATCATGTGGAAGCAAGTCAATGTATTTAGGCATGTAGACATGGTCAAGATGATCTGCTGAAGTTCAGAATGGGTAAGAATGAATATATAAATTATTTTGAACATGAGCTGGTTTGTGTATTAAGGGAAAAAACTAATATAAAATCAACTCATTTTATTAGTTAAGTAATGGAAACCAGTAATATACTCAAATAAATATGGATATTATTATTTGTTTCCCTAGAATTTCTTGCAACAGCAGATGCTGTAAGTGTCAATTTTAAATGAACATATTAATACATGGAAAAGACTAAACCCCTTAAATGGCTCACTTTACAAACACACTTAGTGTATTAAGGGGGATTTTATCTTTAATAGTATATCCGATTTGTTTTAAATATGGATTTAAAACATTTTTAAACTTGATATGTCGATAATAGGGTTGATAAAACAGACATACGCATGTGGATTATATGTCAAAAAATAATAACAATAATACAGGCTGTTATGGCACTGCAGATTTTTCTGAGAGGTAAAGACCTAATTCATCCAAAAAGGGTCTTAAAGACTTTTTAAACAGTACTTTGAAAATCAAACATTTAGAATTGGAAATGGTACGTTTTCATGTAATGACCCACATACTGTAGATTGTAGCAATTTTTTGAAAGCCTGTTGATCTTATTGATTGTTCCTTTTTCACAATTACAAGCAAACTACTTTTGATTCATTTATAGACAGTTCAGTCAGATGTAGATGCTAGGAAGACTAGGTATGTAGGACACAGAGGCAGACTAGTTATGTAGGACAGAGAGGAAGGGCACTACAATCGGCTGAGCTGAGGTTCAAACCCCCATCGCCAGGGGGCATGTGTGGTCCGGAGTCGGAAGCTTAGACTAGTGATGGGCATTCGAGGCTTCATTACTGTTCTTAAAGCATCATGATCAATCTCTCAACACATACTCAGAATTTACTTAAAATTAAATAAAATAAAAGCTGTCACTGATATTTGACACATTGCAATGCATTTAAAAAATGTAATAATGGGCATTTAAAACTTAATTTCCTTTTTTCTAGCAGCAATATATTGTGCTGGCAGCAGTTAGATTTTTTTAATGCATCGCAGGGTCAAATATCAGCGACATTTTTCATTTATGAGGTCAAACACTGATTTTGGACGAGAAGGCCTAACTAGCAACTGCCATTTCAGTTCATCCCAAAGTTATTCAATGGGGTTGAGGTTGTGCAGGCCACTTGAGTTCTTACACACCAAACTCATCGAACCATGTCTTTATGTACTTTGCTGTGTGCACAGTCACAAGAAAGAACATGAAAGGACCTTCCCCAAATGCTAAATATTGTCCCTCTAAAAGGTCCCACCTGTTATGATTTAAATGTGTATATTATAAACCTATATGGGTCCTTAAACCACAAGCAAAATAATGCTTGCAGATTAGCCCAGTGGTCCCATAGAGGGCATTGCAATTACCATGCACCATCCATCTTTTGGTGGGTTCAAGTACTGCTGAAGAAAGGGAAACAGAAGCAAATCGCTGAGTTACTGGTGAGGCTTAATGCAAACATAGAACGTAGCAGTACTGAATAAACAGTAACATTGAGTGGCGGAGACAATGAGGAGTATGTATACTGACAGTAATTATTGTATAGGCTACAGGTGTTGAATGTAATTAAGACAATATTAGAATCTGGGGTGAAGGGGTAAAGTCCCGCTTTGGCCACAGTGTGGCACTCACACTCCATGGAGCGGTACAGGTGGTTTGTATTTGAATATGGTTGTCTTGCCTCATGGCGAATCCTTGTGGCGGTTTGAGAGTTCTCAGTCAATCACGAGTTGAGATGTTTGTTCTCATCCAGCCAATCATCAGTGGATCTGATTATCAGCCTCCCACTTTAGAGCCGACCACACATCCTCACCAAGGATCTCACCTGAACACTACTCCACTAGTACAAACCCGATTCCAAAAAAGTTGGGACACTGTACAAATTGTGAGTAAAAAAGGAATGTAATAATATACAATGCTCATAAACTTATATTTCATTCACAATAGAATATAGATAACATATCAAATGTTGAAAGTGAGACATTTTGAATTGTCATACCAAACATTGGCTCATTTTGGAGTTCATGAGAGCTACACATTCCAAAAAAGTTGAGGCAGGTAGCAATAAGAGGCCGGAAAAGTTAAAAGTACACATAAGGATCAGGACCAATTTGCAACTCATTAGGTCAATTGGCAACATGATTGGGTATAAGAAGAGCCTCTCAGAATGGCAGTGTCTCTCAGAAGTCAAGATGGGGAGAGGATCACCAATTCCCCCAATGCTGCGGCAAAAAATAGTGGAGCAATATCAGAAAGGCATTCTCAGAGAAAGATTGCAAAGAGTTTGAAGTTATCATCATCATCTACAGTGCTTAATATCATTTATAATATCATACTTTTTTGGGGTATCTATACTTTATTTGAGTATTAATTTATTTGCCGACTTTTACTTTTACTTTACTACATTTTAAAAACAAAATGTATACTTTTACTCCACTACATTTCACAAATACCTTTGTTACTTAAAAAAAATAGCAGAGCGGGGATTGTAGGAGAGATGAGGGAGAAGAGAAGGTAGGAGAGATTATGTTACAGTTAGTATTTAATTTTCTCTGGCCATTTTGTTCTATTTTGTTCTATTCCATTCGAAACAGGTGAAAAGGAGGGTTTTGAAAAGTCCTGAAAACAATTTAGATTAATAAACTCAAAGTAACAAATTAAATGTATTGTAGCATCTTTTTTTATTACTTTTACTTTTGGTACTTGAGTACTTTTTAAATCAGATACTTTAATACTTTTACTCAAGTAGAAATACAGCAGGTCACTTTTACTTAAGTAATTTTTTAGCAAGGTATTTTTACTTCTACTCAAGTATCATAATCAGGTACTTTTTACAACTCTGATGTCTAGTTATGTTATAAATAGAACAGGGCCATACATCCTCACCTGCACACTACTCCACTAGGAGCTGTCTAGTTATGTTATGAATACAACACAACCATACATCCTCACCAGTACACTATTCCACTAGGAGATGTCTAGACATGTTATGAATACAACAGGGCCATATGTTGTCACCCGTACACTACTTCACTAGGAGATGTCTAGTTATGTTTTGGATAGAAGTCCATGAATGCAGATTGATGTAATATGTTGACAGTAAAATTGAGCATTGGTTATCAATGAAAAAAGTTTATTTGAATAATCCTTTTAAAACACAGGATTGTGTAACACAGAATTTTGTTCAACTGTTTGTGCATACATTACTTTGACAAATATATTCCCTTTATTAAAATGTCAGCAAAAGACATGACAATGTAAACAAAGTTAAGGATGGTATACGATACCTGATGTCAAATCCTTTCATCCTTAATTTCCTCATCTTACTCAAAGAACACTTGGTGAAATGATGGATGGTTCCTCCCAATCAGAAACTTCTTGGCATTTAAAGACTGTCTTTGAGCTAACTGTACATGAAGAAAGCATCATAGAACCAAGTTCTAGGAAATATTTTGATTAATAAACATGTTCAAAATGTTTCTTATTTAACCATGAGCATTACATTATTTATTTCAGAATAACACTTTTTTATACTAAAATTACATTTTGGAAGCAAGACTATAATTTTGATGTAATCTCAGTAGAACTTGATACATATTTCATATTACTTGTGAATTAATTATTTTTCAATGTAGTGAAGAAGTCCTAGTAACTAAATTCATAACATATTATGATTAATGAAAAGAAACAATTACCTAATTAGACTAGCAAGAACATGATGTTGGGACAAATACAATGCAGTTCACAGGGTATGGCATTCAAACACAAAAAATACTGCTAAATCAGCCATCATGTTCAGCATGTAGTTTCTGTTCAAGATATCAATGCTTTGATTGTCAGATTAATAACAAACTTCTTAGAAACAGATTTGGCATCTTATTTTACTCAGTCCTACAATCTTAAGTAAACACACATTGTCATTCCAGATAAATATTATTTATTTAGCAAAACATGAACATGGACACTACCTATGCAATGAATAAACAATGATTATTGCAATGAACCACGAGCGCTATTATTTTGAAACAAAAAATCCCAGTTTGTGTTACCAGGCGAACATTCTTCCCTTATGTACAGCTTGAGCCAGCGCTGCTATTACATGTCCTCGAGAATAGGCATGATCTTACGTCTTCAACAAACTTTGAAATTTGCAGGCAGTCGTGAGTAATCTCCCCCTGACATTCGTCACGTGCCACTAGTGTAAAAGCGCGAAAGGCCGTGCTTGAATTTCTAGGTATGTCCCTCTTTGGCTAATGTATTTTAAAGATGGAGGCTAACATGGTTGCCGCAATTCGAGCGGCAGCATTGTAGGTATTGTGAATGGAAGATTCTACGCTTACGAAAATACTTTGATTATTAGGTGGAAGTAATTATACATGAATGAGCACATATTTTTGAAAGAACAAAGGGGTTTTTGCTAAGAATCAACTCAATGAAATACACAGTGTAGCTTTAAGCTATTTAATGATATTAGTTAGAAAATGAAAATCGATTCGTTTTTCCGTTATTCCCTTTTTGGAATAAAATGAGAAAACAAATAAATGAACTTTTTAAAGGTTTCTGATTGTTCTCTTTTAAAGCGCAACCACATAGCAAAATATCTAACATAAATAACAGGATCACTCCTAAATGAAGCATCCTGGAACAGTAAGAAGAAAGTACATATACAGCTGCCATATAGATTCAAATCCTTCCCACTGCTCGTTTAGCAGCACTCTAATGTCAATATTAAGCATAAATTATATTTTATGCCATATTAAAGTTAATATAATATAATATATATATATATATATAAAAATTATAAAGGTAAATGTATTTTCCAAGTACTTAGTTACAGTGCATCCAGAAAGAATTCACAGCGCTTTCCACATTGTATGTTACACCCTTATTATTTCCTTGAAAATTTTACAAACAATACCCCCATAATGACAATGTGATATAACTGTGTTTGAAATTTATAAAAAACGATATAAGCCCATTTATATTAGTATTCACAGCCTCTGCTCAATACTTATTTTTACAGTTTCTCCAATTCTTCTTTGCAGTACCTCTCAAGCTCCATCAGGTTGGATGGGGAGTGTCGGTGTACAGCCATTTTCAGATGTCTCCAGAGATGTTCAATCGGGTTCAAGTCGGGTTCAAGGCTCTAGCTCGGCCTGTCAAGGACATTTACAGAGTTGTCCTATAGCCACTCCTTTGTTATCTTGGCGGTGTGCTTAGGGTTGTTGTCCTGTTGGAAGACAAACCTTTGCCCCAGTCTGAGGTCCAGAGTGCTCTGGAGCAGGTTTTCAGCAAGGATGTCTCTGTACCTTGCTGCATTTATCTTTCCCTTGATCCTGACTAGTCTCCCAGTTCCTGCCGCTGAAAAACATGCCAACAGCATGATACTGCTACCACCATGCTTCACTGTAGGGATGGTATTGACCAGGTGATGAGCGGTGCCTGGTTTCCTCTAGACATGACGCTTGCCCTTCAGGCCATAGAGTTCAATCTTTGTTTCATCAGACCAGAGAATTTTGTTTCTCATGGTCTGGGAGTCCTTCAGGTGCCTTTTGGCAAACTCCAGATGGGCTCTCAGATACTGCAGATACTTTTTGTACCCTTCCCCAGATCTGTGCCTCGGTACAATCCTGTCTCTGTGGTCTAAAGACAATTCCTTGGACTTCCTGGCTTGGTTTGTGCTCTGACATGGACTGTTAACCGTGGGACCTTATATAAACAGGTGTGTGCCTTTCCAAATCATGTTCAATCACCTGAATCAGGTTGTGGAAACATCTCAGGGATGATCAATGGAAACAGAATGTACCTGAGTGAATACTGTGAATACTTATGTACTTATGTTCTTTTTTCATTTATTATTTTTAATAAATTTGCTAATATTTCAAACACAATTCTTTCACATTTTCATTATGGATTACTGTTTGTAGAATTTTAAGGGAAATAATTAATTCAATCAATTTCGGAATAAAGGTGTAACATAACAAAATGTGGAAAAGATTTTATCGCTGTGATTACTTTCCGGATGCACTGTAAAAGACTTGTCCAAGACTCTTCATTGTGTAGGCCAGTGTCTGACCAGTTTGTGCTCAGAGGTGGTGAGACATTACAAATCAACATGGAACCAGGCTAGATAGAACAAGTTTCAATGCCACATTTTGATAAGTGTCTATATCCTGGAAAAGTTGCTTCAGTCTATGTGGTCATCACTGGTGGGAGTAAGGTTTAAATCCAGTTCAACCATTACATTGGAGGATGGAAAACAGTGTTAATGATCTGTCACTGAAATAGTGAAGGTTTGTCCCTTCTCACAGACATGAAGCATATGGTTTGAGTAGCTGGGTCAAAGCTGGATGGACAGAACTCTGGGTTCTCTTCAAAGTGGTCCTTCTTCAACAGTTCCAGGTCAAAGTTCAATCTGAAGAGGGAGGGAAGAAGGGGGAGGTAATTTATTTTCATATCCAGAAACTCAAAATATTATTGTTTCAGTTTTCTTATTATCTCCACAACTGTTTAGATAAAAAAACTCTTCAATCAGCATCAGGCAGTCCCACCCTT
>JACXGM010041466.1:0-10047 GCA_016801145.1 Umbra pygmaea
GTTCAATCAGTTATATTAAATATTATGCCATGGAATATCTAATAAGTGTTCACTCCTTCTCTCTGTTAAATATGACATTTACTTAGCGGTCATATTCTCGAGCCATTGTCATGTCCGCGAAGCCAATTCAAATGTCCCATCATGACGGCATAATAAATGAGCCATCGTGTGAAGTGCAATGAAGATAATTAGTCTAAAGTGAATGCAATGTGTGGGGGGAAGTCTCATATAGGCCATTTGGACTAGATTCAACAGTCTATCTGTATTCTAACCGCCTGGGCTGTTACACTAATGTTCGACACAGTTTAAATCTGGCAGTGGCACAGTTAAGAAACTTTATTTTGAGAAATATGCTGACTGCTCTAGCAGGCTGCTAAGATGTCTGAGTCAGCAAGCTCTTAATACTGAGACACACACATACACAAACATGCCAACAAACACACACCCAGCCACACACACTTGCATTCAATCGCACACACGTTCAGAACCATCCGGCGGATTTGACCCAGAAGAGTTGTGGTCCTGCCAAGAAAAGACTGACAGGTTGTGATCTGATGATAGCTCTTCAAGGTCATGAGGATGAATTCAAAACTCATACAATGAAGCAAACACCTCTGCATTCATTAACAGAGCAGACCAAACATAATTCAAGCCAAACATCATCCCAAGAGCTTGGTGGCCAACTTCAGAAACTATCACAAGGCCCAGTCATAATGCATTCAGTACAGAAGCTCTAATACTAATTAATTCTACTGCCATCAGCCATCCATTCAACAAATTGCCATTTCAAAACATTACTCTAATTCCAAGTGTTACACTTATATAGAGCCAGTTCCATTTGCAGTTAAGCACATGACACATGAGCGAGTCACACACCATAGGATGTCTCCTGGTGGGTAGTGTAGTTCAAGGTGAAACCAGCCTGTTCCATTTGTATGGCGTCTTCATTTCAAAACGTGTCTAAGGCCTATGAGCACATCAACTACATCCCATGGAACATGAAATACAGATGAAAGCAAAACATATTCTTTTACTTTGAACATCTAGAGTGTTTTTATATTTGTCAATTTATGAGCTGTATCATTATTTACTGTATGTAAAAATGTAGACATTTTGATTAAAGAAGCAAATATGCAGCAAAATGACTTGAGCATACTTCTGGAAAAAATCCTTTTTATCAATAATTAGATCAACTTAATGAATACTGAAGAAATTATACATGATGAAGCACAAAACAAATTGTGATTTTACTTTCTAATCAGTGATTAAAGTGATTTGAGTAGAAAACTCTGCAGAAAACCAGTACCGATCTAAAACTAATGTTTTCAAGTCGTTGACTTTAAACATCTCTCCTGACTGCCATAACTATTGTACCTAAAAACAGAAACCAAGTTAATGACCCCAATCTATAACTTTGTAAAAGTTGAAGAAATATAAACATCACAATTGAATTGTAGGCCTTACAACCTTTCTTTTTTATACCCTTCCAATTGTCATGTCATTTTTTTCCTGAACTTGCCTTGTTGGCAACTCATTAGCAAGTGCAGGGTGGTTAGATGTGCTCACATGCTTCCTTTAACCATGTCGCCAAGCCATCCAATTCTCATCACAATGCTTGTTCTATGCGGAAACCTTTATTCAGCAAATGCACAGAGGAAATCACAAGAGCTTGTTCTGCACACAAAGCAGTCATTGGAGAACGAAGTGGCAAGGAATGTTAGTCCGACTTTTCTACTCCCTTAACCTTCAGGGCATGCCACAAATTACAATCACTGTACTATAATTGTCCTGCAAAACAGTGACTTGGCCCAGTATGCCACACTGAGCCCTGCATACAACTATCTATAAATGTCTGTATCACTATTGCATTTTAACAAAACAAAATAAAAATATTATCAAAATGATTAGTCAAAAAGTATTAGTTAGCGTTAGCATTAGTGAGCTAGTTAAGTTTACGTGTAGTGCAACTTCTGTTGTGCGCTTCCTGCTCATTAAGAAATGGAAAACAAACTGTTATAGTCAAGATAAGGTCTGTAAGACCTTGCGGCATTCGGGCTGTGCCCAGGGACTATGCTTGGGACGGTGAAAATAAGTACAGTACAGCGATTCCAGTGGTAGTTGGACACAAGTTCCTTGATATATTGCTCTCGAGCAAGTCCTTTGTGTGCAGATTGGTCACCTGTGAATTTGAACACAGTTGTTAAGTTGGCAAATGTAAACCTCCCATATTGAGACGTGGCCAAAAATATTGGTACCCTTCCACTTAAAATAATATATAAATCTAATTTTATTATTGAAATGCGTAGAAATTGACATATGTATTCTTTATTTTACCTTTAATACAATGAAAACTTTGCTTTTGATTTAAGATGTAAAATATTACTTGAAATAGTAAAATAAAGTGAAAATGGTACGGACAAAAATATTGGGACCCTTAATGTAATATTTTGTTTGTGGAAACAATAACTGCAATCAAACGCTCACTGTAACTGTTACAGACAGCTTGGCCCATTCTTCTTGAGCAAATAGCTCTAGTTCTCTCAATTATGATAGGTGCCTTTTGCCAACTCTGAGTTTCAGGTGTTTCCACAGATGTTCCATGGGATTAAGATCAGTACTCATAAAAGGCCACTTCAGAACGGTCCAATGTTTTCTTCTCATCCATTAATGCAAGGGTAGGTTTTCACTCAAACCACACAAATGTAGCTTCCTTCAGCTAATTATTAGAATCAGGTGTGCTAGACTGTTGTTGAAGTGAAAATTATCAGGATAGTAGGTCCTCAGGACCAGCATTTGTGAACTCTGCATTAGTGGTTGCTTTGTAAGGTGTGTTTTGGGTCATTGTCTTGCTGGAGGACACACGACCTGTGACTGAGACACAGCTTTCTGACACAGGGCTGGAGGTTTAGCTCCACAATGTCTTGATAGTCTTCTAAATTCATCGTGCCCTCCACACATTCAAGGCACCCAGTGCCAGAGGCAGCAATGCAACACTAAAACATAACTGAGCCTCCTTTCCTCCAAAAGCTTTGTTTTTCTCCTGTTATCATGCTTTTTACCTCTCTGACCTCCTCCTTATACACACACCCTCCCAAAGTCTCTGCTCCTCTGATTCTGGACTTTTCACCATCTTAAAAGCTAGACACTGACGTACGGGGGAACAGGCGTTCAGCGTCGCTGCCCCTAAACTCTGGAAATCTCCTGCCACACGCAACTCTGACTCCATCATCAATTCAAAAGCAGGCTCAAAACTCATTTGTTCAGCTTGGCTTTCCCTCATCATAGCTTGCTCTCCTTCAGTCAGTTATTGTGTTTATTAGACATGTTTATTAGATTCCTGGGTGTTTTACTATGGAGCCCATTTTCATTCAGACAGCGCATGTTTGAGCTTGAACCTCGGCTTGGATCTATTTTGAAGTTTTCCTCAGTTTCCACCTTTTAAACAATCGTTCTCTTCATTCTTGGTAAATTTTCCTTTTCAGGTGTAACAGTCATGCTGTAAGGAGAAGGCAAGAGGCACTTGCGAAGTTGAATTCACAGGATTTAATAAACATATAAACACTTAAAAAAACAAACTGACTTCAAGGAGTCAAACCTTAGTATTAGAACACTTTCAGGTGGTACCAGTTTGGAGGGGTCCCGTCGGCACTTGTAAAGAAGGCGTAGCCTTCTGCGCTGGCATGAAGGGCACAGTTGCCTGGCCAGGTGCTGTGGGGACCTGGGCTGGAGGACTCACCAGTGTAGTGGGGACCTGGGCTGGAGTGTAGTGGGCAAAGACGAAGGAGCCAGTATGGAGAGCAGAAGCCGGAACCTCAACAGTGGCATAGTAGGCAGAGCCACGGGTAAGAGTGTGGACAGCAGCGGCTGGGACTTCAGCACTGGCACAGTGGGTGGAGCGGGACTGGAAAACAAAGGCTGGAACAGCAGTGGTTGCAGCAGCAAAAGGCTGGTATGTAGCGGCAGGTCCAGGAATGGTGCTAGCTGGGTTTGCTCCCTTGCTAGGGAACCACTAGCTGGCTGTTGGAATTAGGGGAGTCACTAACTGGATAGACTTCTTAGCGGGACTGGAACCTGGGGAGGTACTAGCTGGCTAGGCTGCCTGGCTTGCAGGACTGTAAATGGGAGAGACACCAGCTGACCTGTGACAGGTGAGGGGATGGGTAATTATGGGTCGCCCAGAGTCCATATAACAGTTGTCCCTGTTTACCTTGCATGGGTGCTGTTCTCTGTACGTCTCCCAGTCATCTTCTTCCTCCTCCAAAGAATCCAATTCTCCTCTGAGTATCACTCCCTAAAATCAGCACAGACAGGTTGCTCTTCCCAGTCAGCATCTTCCTCTGCAGTGTAAACCTCCAGATACCCCTGTTGGTATCATCCACCATCATCAGCTCAGACCGGTTGCTCCTCACAGTCAGGGTCGTCCTCACCTCAAGAGTACATCTCCAGGTCCTCTTGTAGGTATATCTCCACATATCTCTGAGCCCCATAGCGACCCACAGCTATAGGAGACAGAGGGGGCTGTAACCTAGCTTGCCTACCCCAATAAGGGGGATTTCAGCTGACTGGAGGCAAACTATGGTAGTCCTAATGATGTCCTTCAGTTCATCACTTTCCTAGTCTTCCTCCCATACTGGATTAGAAATGGATCTGCCCTTGTACAGGTGAATGGTCCTCTTTCGCTGTCTCCTTTTGTATTGTTCAGTCATTCTGTAACAGTGATGCTGTAAGGAGTAGGCAGGAGGCATTTGCGAAATTGAAATCAAAACTTTAAATAAACTTGTAAAAAAAAATCTTAGGAAAACAAAGTGACTTTTAGGAGTCAAGAATACACTCAGGCGAACGCCTGGCATAAATGACCAGTACATACAAAATAATTGGCTAAACACTCACAAACTGACAACACATACTGTATACACACTACATATACATACAGTACTACACAGGAGACAATGACTGACAGGGACTAACACAACCAGAGTGCTTAAATACATGTACTGATGAGGGGATGAATACCAGGTGTGGCAAATTGACCAACAATACAGGATTGTGTGATGATGAATATGGTAATTAACTGTCCAGGATACAAAATGAAGTCAGAGACCTCCAAAACTCCTGAGACATGGCTAGGACCTGTGACATGCAGCAACATCCTGGGATGTTGTCTATGGTCCCATGCAGGGTGGGAGGTTTGCCCTAGCCATCAGCCAAATGCTGGCACTTTTCCTTTGCCTAATCTACCAGCCACTGTGTAAGTAAAATATGTGTGTTCTTTCCATTTAAACTCTGAATCTGTGATTATGTGATTAAAGAAACCTGTGATAATGACAATAATAATAATACATGTTACTTATATAGCGCTAATTAAAAACCCAAAGAGGCTTTACAAAACTAGAAACACAAAAAACAAGAGGAAAATGGCAGGGGCTAGGGCTGGGCTTTTTAAAACAGAAATGGCTTAAGGCAGCGAAGGAAGATGTTAACAGACTCACAAATAGTTTGAGGAATGGAGTTCCAGAGTGTAGGAGTAATGCTGGAAAAGCACTGTCCCCAAAGTTCTGTATCTTAGACCTGGAGATTTTGAGGTGGCATGCTGTACCAGAGTAGAGTGAGCCTGTGGGTTGATAGGGTAGAAGAATGTCTGACCGGTAGGGGGAAGCAATGTGGTGGAGTGCTTCCCAGTGGAAGTATTCTGCACTGATGCTATTTAAAAGATAATAGTCTGCTTGAGGTATCACTACAATACAATTATTTCATACAACTTCTACACCGCAATCCAAATTATTATGCAAATGATATTTTACACCGGTTTTCCTAAATAGTCTATGCAAATGACAGTATAATTTTCAAGTCACCAACCGTTAAGTCGAATTTCATTGAACAAACCACCCAATGAAAACTGTATAAAAATTTTTTTTTTTAAATGCACTGTTCCAAATTATTATGCACAACGGAGTTTCAAAACATTTTATCGGATGTAAAAAACTGAAAATGGCCATTTGTCAAATTTGTAGCATTTAGAAGGTAATACTTAACTGAAATCAAAAGCTATTTCAATCAAACACATCTTAACAGTGCAAGTTACATGTTAACATAGGATCCCTTCTTTTATATCACCTTCACAATTCTTGCATCTATTGAACTTGTGAGTTTATGGAGTGTTTCTGCATGAATTTATTTGCAGGATGTCAGAATAGCCTCACAGAGCTGCTTTGTGGATGTGAACTGCCTCCCACCCTCATAGACCTTTTGCTTGAGGATGCTCCAAATGTTCTCAAAAAGGTTGAGGTCAGGGGAGGATGGGGGCCACACTGTGGGTTTCTCTCCTTTTATGTCCATAGCAGCCAATAACACAGAGGTATTATTTGCAGCATGAGATGGTGCATTGTCATGTATTAAGATGATTTTTACCATTGAAGAAAGTGGTCAGTCACTCTATATACTTTCCAGAGGTCATTTTCACACGTTCAGGGACCCTAAAGAGGCCTATAGCTCTCTCCCCATGAATCTGGCCCAAGACATGACTCCGCCACCTCCTTGCTGACATCGCAGCTTTATTGAGACATGGTGGCCATACACAAACCATCAACTACTCCATCCATCTGGACCATCCAAGATTGCACAGCACTCATCAGTAAACAAGACTGTTTGAAAATTAGTCTTCATGTAATTTTGGGCCCATTGCAACCATTTTTGCTTGTGAGCATTGGTAGGGGTGGCCGAATAGTACATGTAGGTTTATGCACAACTGCAAGCCTCTGGAGGATCCTACACCTTGAGGTTTGCCGGACTCCAGACACACCAGCAGCTTAAAATACCTGTTTGCTGCTTTGTAATGGCATTTTAGCAGCTGCTCTCTTAATCCGATGAATTTGTCTGGCAGTAACATCATTATGCCTTTATCTGCACAAACCCGTCTGTGCTCTGAATCAGCCACAAATCTCTTCACAGTACAATGATCACGATTAAGTGTTAGTTCATAAAAAATCTAATGTTTTCATATCTTGTCTAAGGCATTGCACTATTTGACTCTTTTCCGCAGTAGAGAGATCCTTTTTCTTTCCCATATTGCTTGAAACCTGTAGCTTGCTTAATAATGTGGAACATTAGTAGTTTTCCTTTAATTGGGCTCACCTGGCAAACTAATTATCACAGGTGTCTGAAATTTAATTTCAGTGATCGAAAGAGCCAGGAAACACAATACTATCCATGACTTTGATTGAAAAACAAAACATTTAATGTTTATGACACTTAATTCCAATTTGCATAATAATTTGTGTTTTGTTCCACGGAAGACATGAATGTATGATGGATGACAAAATATCATTTAATTTCAACACTTTTCAGGGCAAATGGTGCATTATTTGAATAAAGTGCAAAGGTACCAATACTTTTGGCCACATCTGTATGTACCCATTAAAGTCTTCTGTGTTGAACGAGCACTGAAATAAGATCCTGACAGAAACGTAAGATTCAAAGGAATATTCCAGACCCCTAAACACCTCAAAATCATTGTGCAGGTCATGTTTCTGACATGACAGTCACTAAAAACCCTTTCTCAACGTGATTTGTAATACCCAACTCAACCAACTTATGTTTCAAAATTTTACTCTAGTAACGTCACTTGAGTCATTTTTGAAAACTACAGCTAAATTCAGTGGAGGCGTTTGGTTGACTTCCTGATATTTTTTGTCCTACCCCTGAATCGAGTTGATTAGAGAATAACACTTCACTAGCAAGAGTTGGAGAGTGATTTGGTGTTCTACAATGACTAGTGCAAGTGAAGAAATACCTGAAGAGCTGGAGGATTACAACTATGATCAAGATTTACTGAATGGTGATTTCCAACCATACAAGTTCGAGCACAAAATCACTGATGAAGAAATATGGCAAAGGCAGGAACTATATCAGTTGGCTGCTTGGAAGTGGCCACTGGTTGAGCCCAGCAATGACACAGACAGAAAGCTTTTTTCAGAGGTCTTCAACTCTAACCCTACGGGGTCCGGAGCCTGCTGGTTTTCTGTTCTACCTCAACATCAATTGGACTCATCTGGTGTCACAGGTCTAAATAAATCTCAGATTAGAGTGTTGCAATGAAAACATGAAATGGAACTGGCTTCAAGGTCCAGAGTTGAGGACCCCGTGGTAGAGTATGACATGGCTACATTTTTGCTTTCAACCATCTCCAGCCAAGAAGATGATTACATCTGTTAGATCGTCTGAGTTTCAACGCTCACATGGACCAAGGTGTTTTGGAAACGCTCTATTCATTATCCCAAAAATCAACTGAAAAAAAACAGCCAGGCCCAGAAGTTGAACAGGTAAGAAGCTGGTTAACATTACCTATATTGGATTTGTTTGTGTATATAATTGGTTGAATGCTACATAACATTTTAAATAATGGCTCACATAATATTGCTCAGTCTGTACCATTTTGAGCTAGACAGGATGTATAGCTCTCATTCGACCTGATAGTAAAAAGTGATCAAAAGTTGCATTAGAGTAGATGGTGACTGGGTAGTTAGCTAAGTATCTCAACAATGTGCATTGTCTGGTGTTTGATGCAATCAGTCGACCCTGTAGTAGCAGATTAGCACACACTGGCATCTACATTGGTGTAAAATTATATATGTTTTGCAGCATACTGCTCAATCTGTACCATTTAGAGCTAGGTAGGCTGTATAAATCTCAAATGACTTGGTGAGAATTATTGACGATTTTATCGTACGTTTAATCAGTGAAATGGCTCGGTAGGCTGAAGGCTTTACACTCGGGTAGCTACATGCTAGGGGGCGGGCACTAAGTCCAACCTTGTGGTATTTCACTGCAAACTGATACAGAAGCAAACAAAACGTTACTATTGCTTGCTCTCGGATGCATTGTCAAAAACTGCATTCTATATGAGATAAATCATCTATGTTAATTTTTTTATTAGAAATGTAATTTAACCTGGATCCTTCCTTTAACCACTGAACAGATATTTATCATATCAAATGTATATTTTCTGAAACAAAAGCAACTGGACTACCCCAGTTTTGTGTTTTCAGTGTGAAAGAACATTTGTGTTTTATGCAAATAAACAATTTACAGATTACCAAACATTTTGAATCCCAAAACACACTCTCTGCTATGCAATCGGGCTCCCGAGCTGGTCATGGCTTCACTCAAGGTCTTGTATGATATTACACCCACCATTGATAAAACACATTACGGTGATGTGCAGCCGCCTTTATAGACTGCCTCGATTGATTCCCTAACTTCTTTTCTGACAGGGTTCAACGCGTTAAATTAGGGCTGGGAGGTATACCGGAAAAAACTATATACCGGTATTCATGTATGTAGCGGTATGCTATATTCGTTACCGGTATTTTTTTCATGTCATTCCGCCAGCCGCAACAACTGAGAATAATCTTAATTTGGAATAAACTGCGCCCCTAAAATCTTAATGCCCACTGCAGGACACACACAAACACACGTGAGAAACAAACACCTGGAAGTTAGATAAATGGTGGAAAAAAACAATAGAGGGTGCAGGTAGAATTATCCGCGCAAAATGTGTTGTTAAAAAGGGTGCAATGTCGATAGTGTGGACATGGTTTGGTTTAAGATCCCGTTTACATGTACACGGACGGAGATATTTCCCTTTGTTTGTGCCCTTCGTTTACACGCAAACAGAGAATTCGCCATTGAAAACAATTCTTTCTAAAAACTCTTTTTTTAAACTCCGTTGGCATGTAAACGAAGGAAAACTGAGGTTTAGGCAGCCGACGTAACAGTATGCGCCAGAACATGCACCTGCGCCAAAAGTGCGACCTATGTTTACATTTTCATCTGGCAACTTTTGGGAATCTGATTGGCTAACGTGGGCTTCAGCCTTTCGTTATACTGCCACCTACACCGTTGGCATGCTTTTGACGGCATATACACGCTTGGTTCTATTAGCGCATGCTCTAAGCCACTCGACCGATGTTATAACATGGGAAAAAAGCTTATGGGGGTTGTTTGGCTCGAGTTCAAAGGCTATTTTTCCATGCCCAGAACCTGTGAAAC
>JACXGM010041467.1:0-10047 GCA_016801145.1 Umbra pygmaea
TTCTTCATGATGCTCTCTGTGCTTTCAACGGACCTCTGAGACTATCACAGAGCAGGTGCATTTATACGGAGACTTGATTACACACAGGTGGATTCTATTTATCATCATTAGTCATTTAGGTCAACATTGGATCATTCAGAGATCCTCACTGAACTTCTGGAGAGAGTTTGCTGCACTGAAAGTAAAGGGGCTGAATAATCTTGTTCGCCCAATTTGTCAGTTTTTTATTTGTTAAAAAAGTTTGAAATATCCAATACATTTCGTTCCACTTCATGATTGTGTCCCACTTGTTGTTGATTCTTCACAAAAAAGTACACTTTCATATCTTTATGTTTGAAGCCTGAAATGTGGCAAAAGGTCGAAATGTTCAAAGGGGCTGAATACTTTCGCAAGGCACTGTATATGTTCATTTAGGATTAACAGCAAGCCAACTAGGAATGTACATGCTTAGTAATAGGTAGCAAAATCACTCACAGTTAACAAAAGTACTTAACTTCTGTTAGAGCTGTATAAAATGAATTAGTAAATTACAAATGATAAAATCTACATACCTTCCCCAAAGAATAAAAGACAAATAACAAAGTAATAACAGTGCGCCATATTCAAATGCCTTTGACCAGAGGTGGATGGTTGAGCAGCAGCGAAGCAGTGTTTAATCCAATGTCCGCATAGGTTAATCTTCAAGTGGTTACGGAGGTTGCTTGTGTAAGCATTTGTAACAATTACAGTTTTTTTTGCATATTCTGCAAACAGGGTCATCATGTTTTTTGTTTTTTTATTGCCATCTGGTTTTTAAACCGAATTGTGAAATCAGCGCTATCACCCTACGACCCCCACCCTACAGGTTCTTTAAACTGTAGAAAGCACCCCCTAACACGTCGTTGAACACAATTGACCTGATATATTCTCCATGTTCACATGAGTCGTCCTTGCATCTCATCCGTCATGTTATTATACTATAGGCTGTAAATGCAGTTTGAGTTGCGCTTTTTGGTGTGAAGTTTTAAAACCGAAATATGCCTAAACATCCGATTTAACTTTTTTATAACAAGATCCATATTTTCACCTCATTGGGGAAAGAAACAGACTATTCACCCTCCCCCACACTAATGCATAGGTGTTGTTTAAATGATAGGCCGCCTTGCACCCCCACACTTGCCATTGAACTCCATTGAGCGGCTTCAAAGATTGGCCACTGCGCTGCATGCATGTATCTGCAAATGTCAGTTGTGCTATTTTCCAAAGAATCAAATACAGTTGGAAAAGACAGACCATTTATAACACAGACTGTTAGTAAAACAATTATTTTTAATTTGTATTTAATCACTCTGTGTGATTCCATTTTTATTTTACATTATTAAATATTTTAATAACACGGTTTTGGCGGTTATAGAGTTCTAATGACGGTGTTCATCTATAAGCATCGGTCTCACAGTTATTTAATAACTGTCATACCCCTAGCTCTGGTGTTATTTTGGCCCATTCTTCCACACAGTCTTCAAATCTTGAAGGTTCCGTGGGCCTCTTCCATGAATCTTGATTTACAGTTCTTTCCATAGATTTTCAATGGGATTTAACCTCCTGATACCAAACAGAAAACAGTTGTTACAATGTAATTATGAAGGTAAAATAAAAGTTGATAAGGTCACACCCACAAACGTAACATCACTGAATAGCCCAAGATGTGTCCTCAATGTGACTATGATACTACACAAAGTGGCCTGTATGGCTCCAGAGGTACTGACCAGAAACCTTTGTCCACTAGAGTGGACTTGTCCACTACAGTGGACAAAAATGAATTGCTGGGTCTCAGGAGGTTAAGTCAGATGATTGGCTGGGCCATTCCAGCAGCTTTATTTTCTTTCTTTGAAACCAATTGAGAGTTTCCTTGGCTGTGTGTTTGGGATCACTGTCTTCCTGAAATGTCCACCTTTGTTTCATCTTCATCATCCTGGTAGATGACAGCAGATTTCTGTCAAGAATGTCTCTGCAAATTTGCCCATTCATCTTTCCTTCAATTATGTGAAGTTTGCCAGTACCATTTGCTGAAAAGCAGGCCCACACCATGATGTTCCCACCTCCAAACTTCACTGTTGGTATGGTGTTTTTAGGGTGATGTGCAGTGCCATTACTTCTCCAAACATGGTGTGTATTATGGCATTCAAACAGTTCAATTTTGATCTCATCTGACCACACTATATTCTCCCAGTATTTCACTGGCTTTTGCAAATGTTGTGCAGCAAACTTTAAACAAGCTTCAACATGCTTTTTTTACACAACTGAGTCTTACGTGGTGAGCGTGCAGACAGGCCATGGCAGTGAATTGCATTACTTACTGTTTTCTTGGAGACAATAGTACCTACTAATTGCAGGTCTTTTTGAAGCTCTCCACAAGTGGTCCTTGGCTCTTGGACAACTCTTCTGATTATTCTTTTCACTCCTCTTTCAGAAATCTTGCCAGGAGCACCTGGTCGAGGCAAATTAATGGTGTAATGATTGTCTTTCCGCTTCCGTGTTATGGCCCCAACAGTGCTCACTGGAACATTCAGAAGCTTAG
The DNA here is from genome assembly GCA_016801145.1 of Umbra pygmaea. Classification (NCBI taxonomy): domain Eukaryota; kingdom Metazoa; phylum Chordata; class Actinopteri; order Esociformes; family Umbridae; genus Umbra; species Umbra pygmaea. Next base: position 2,558 of record JACXGM010041467.1, read on the forward strand.
AAATGCGCCTATAACCAATGCCGTCATTATGTTTTGCAACAATTAGGTTGCGAAGGTCTTGAGACAGCTCTTTGCTTTTACCCATCATGAGATGTGTCTAGTGTGACACCTTGGCTATGAGACCTTTTTGTAGGCCATCAGTTGGGACTGAACCAGCTGATATTAATTTGCAGTGACGGGGCTGGATTGCTTTTTAATTTCTGATGGTTTTCAGCTGTTGTTTTGTCTTTCCATGCCTTTTCCCTTCATGTGTTCAATACTTTATCCTGTGTCATTTCACATTATTACACAACTTAGTTTCTGAATTTATTTGTTTTGGTTTCTTTGTATGTATGGATTACTTAGGTTGTTACCAACATCTGGTGAAACTGTCATGTCAATAGCACCTTTGGAAATATATTTACTGAGAAAAATGGTGACGTGTTTAATACTTATTTCACCTGCTGTATATATTTGAATATCATAAACTGCCTGGTACACCTAACCACCGATCAGCCATAACATTATGCCTGGCTGCCTAACCACCTGCCTAATATTGTGTAGGTCCCCATTTTTACTGCCAAAACAGCAGCCCCTTATGCAACAAATTGTGGTGCACTGTGTGTTCTGACACCTTTCTAGGTAGTAGAAAAAGAATCCAGCAGTAATTTTTTTCTGTAATTGGAGCTTCAGTCTGCAATTTCGTCTATGGATCGGACCACACGGGCCAGCCTTCAATCCCTATGTGCATCAGTGAGCCTTGGCCACCAATGAACCTGTCGGCAGTTCACAGCTTCTCCTTCCTTGGGCAACGTTTGACATATACTGACAACTGCAGACCAGGAACACCCCACAAGAGCTGCAGTTTTGAAGATGCTCTGACCCAGTCGTCAAGCCGTCACAATTTGTCCCTTTTTTTTGAAGTCGCTCAAATCCTTATGCCTGCCCCCCATTTTTTTTGCTTCTAACACATTAACTTTGAGGACAAAATGAAGAAGCAGGAAAAATTGCAATTTAAAGATTTATTTTATTGCCAGACGTTTATTTGATGCTGTGTACATGTAGCTGATTCTCTTACATCCCTAGTCGTGACCTTCTACCATGACTTTTATTTTGTACCATTTAGCAGCCTGATGGCCTGTGGGATATAGTTGTTTTGCACCCTCACTGTTTTAGACAGGATGTACCTGTAATGGTGGCATCTGTTGGACCTGATGGGCAGGCAAAGTTTGTCTTGGATCGTAGGCATCAGCAATGATCTACTTTGCTTTCCTTTGGCACCTGATGTTGTACAGTGGGGGCAGTGATAAACTGATGCGTTGTTCACCTGAGAGTCGAACCCTTTGCAGAGCCATCAGACACCTTAATGTTCCCATACCAGACCGTGATGCAGCCGGTCAGTATACTATTTATGGTGCCCCTGTGTAGAACACAACACAGTGAGAGCTCACTGGGACAGGCTACCTTTCTTCAGCCTCCTGATGGGAAACAGGTGCTGCCATGCCTTAACCACATGGATGAACTTTAAGGAACTTTGAGGAACTAAAAGTCTGCAAAACTCTCAACAGCATCTTTTTTATTCTGAGGATTAGAGTGTGCTCTGTCTTGTTTTTTTATTTTGTTTATTTTTATTTCCCCCCCATTGAGGGAGAGGTTATTTACCTGACCATGCTATTAGCATGCTGACCTTTTCTCTGTAGGTCGTCATTGTTTGTCATTAGACCTACAACTGCTGTGTAATCCACTAACTTGATAATGGAGTTAGAGCGGTGGGTGGCCAAACAGTCTTGGGTGTAGGGGGAGTACAGGAGAGGGCTGAGTACACAGCATTGTGGGTCCCCTGTATTGATAATCATTATAGATGAGATGTTGTTACTGATCTTCACCACCTGAGGGTGGCCAGTCAGAAAGTCCAGAACCCAGTTTCAGATAAAGGGTTGTAGTCCCAGAGCTGTGAGCTGTCAAGACAATCTCCTGAACTCCAAACTGAATGTTAGAATGGGAAAGAAAGGTGATTTAAGCAATTTTGAGCGTTGCATGGTTGTTGGTGCCAGAAGGGCCGGTCTGAGTATTTCACAATCTGCTCAGTTACTGGAATTTTTAACGCACAACCATTTTTAGGGTTTACAAAGAATGGTGTGAAAAGGGAAAAACATCCAGTATGCGGCAGTCCTGTGGGCAAAAATGCCTTGTTGATGCTAGAGGTCAGAGGAGAATGGGCCGACTGCTTCAAGCTGATAGAAGGGCAACTTTGATTGAAATAACCACTTGTTACAACCGAGGTATGCAGCAAAGCATTTGTGAAGCCACAACACGCACAACCTTGAGGTGGATGGGCTACAACAGCAGAAGACCCCACTCAAGTACCACTCATCTCCACTACAAATAGGAAAAAGAGGCTACAATTTGCAAGAGCGCACCAAAATTGGACAGCTGAAGACTGGAAAAATGTTGCCTGGTCTGATGAGTCTCAATTTCTGTTGAGACATTCAGATGGTAGAGTCAGAATTTGGTGTAAACAGAATGAGAACATGGATCCATCACGCCTTGTTACCACTGTGCAGGCTGGTGGTGGTGGTGTAATGTTTTGGGGGATGTTTTCTTGGCACACTTTAGGCCCCTTAGTGCCAATTGGGCATAGTTTAAATGCCAAGGCCTACCTGAGCATCTTTTCTGACCATGTCCATCCCTTTATGACCACCATGTACCCATCCTCTGACGGCTACTTCCAGCAGGATAATGCACCATGTCACAAAGCTCGAATCATTTCAAATTGGTTCCTTGAACATGACAATAAGTTCACTGTACTAAAATGGCCCCCACAGTCACCAGATCTCAACCCAATAGAGCATCTTTGGGATGTGGTGAACAGGAGCTTCGTGCCCTGGATGTGCATCCCACAAATCTACATCAACTGCAAGATGCTATCCTATCAATATGGGCCAACATTTCTAAAGAATGCTTTCAGCACCTTGTTGAATCAATGCCACGTAGATTTAAGGCAGTTCTGAAGGTGAAAGGGGGTCAAACACAGTATTAGTATGGTGTTCCTAATAGGGATTTTGGGTAATTTTCCCGACCGACAACCGCAACTCGTTGTCCGATTATTAACCGTTAACTGATAAGATTATAAGATTCAATTGGCTTTAAATAAAAAAAGTAATTGACGACTGTCTGTAACCCGTTAAATATAAAAACAATTTCACGGATTTGTTTTAATGTCTAAACAGCATACAGAACAGATCAACAACAGCTGCCGGGTGCACTAGCTTTGCGTATAATTTCACTCGGATGCAAAGTCCACACTAAACGATACGTTGAAACTAGTTAGTTTCATACTATAGCTGTGTCGATGTTTGGTTTCACCAAACTACACTGACGTCAAGTCCACACCAACCAAAATATTGTCGCAGAAAATTTGTCGCAGACGTTTTCACTTTCTGTTGTCAATCAAAGGAAAGTAACCTTGATACAGTGTATACCGAGTTGTCAAATTATAGAATGAAAACAGTCGGTGACAATTTGGAACAAGGTTGTTGCTTTTAGGAAGCCTACTGCAAATAAGGGCTATGTTTCATTAACACAAAACAAAATGTTGATAACGCTTGCTATGCGTTATGTTACTAACTACACAATATCTGCCGAGCGCACCCATTCCATTGAAATGACCGTTACGGTCCTCTCTGAAAAAAAAGTGCGTGTTGTCAATCACTGTGTGTGTTGTTCTTAAGGTAACATTATTTTTTGTCTGCTATAATGCATCAGGAGCATGATGAATTATAGTCGATAAAATAATATATGATTCCCAATACGATAGCGTTATACATTTCTGTACATGAAAAAATGAAAGCGCAAGTTAATATCACAGTCATCATAAATGTCCAAGGGTTTTCATTTTAAATGAAGAACGCGTTGCAGACGCAAAACAGGCAGCCGGTATATTTTGCTCCTCATTACCTATATCTCCCCACCTTTCAAAACGAAGCGCCAGGCTCTGGTTGTGCGTGTCAATGCGCCACGTGATTTAACAAATATAGGCTATATATACATAAAAAATAAAAAAACGTCTAAACCGTTTAACTGATAGTATTAATCGGTCAAATGTTTTACTTTCGGTTAACGGTTAAACGGTCAATATTAGCATCCCTAGTTCCTAATAATCCTTTAGGTGAGTGTATATGTTCGCATAAACAAGGCACACACATTTTATTTTTAAGAACATTCCAACATGGGGTGCTTCTAAGTCCTGTTTTGTACATGTGCAGTTGTCATTTTGACGAGTGTTTGATGGTAAAGGTGGAAAATATTTTTTTATGCCTAGTTGGTTGGGTTCATACTCAGGGATCAGACATTGATTTTGACTCTGGAGCAATTAGGATACATTGACAGAAATCCCACTTTTTTTCATTCAGCACAACATCATGTTGAATAGAAGGCGAGAAGGAGTGAAGCCTGACATGCCCACCTATGAGGAGCGCCAGGAGATATTAGCCGCTGTTGGAGGCAAGCCTTACTAAGGTAGTGGCAATACCATACAGAATGAAACACTAGAGTGGTGTGTGGACAACAATTTCCAGTAAAGCTCAGGGAGAGACATTCTTTGAAGAAGATTTGACAGCTCCTCCACACTTCACCATTACAAAGCTGATCATGAACTAGGAAGTGCCTCTTCTACACGCATATGCCTTCCAAAGCAAGTGGTACTGAAATGTGTCAAGTATTAATGGTATGTTTTGGTTTTTAGCATGTTAGACCTAATTTGCCCCTTATCTTTATTGTTGAAGTGTCATCCAGACAGTTATTTTGATGAAAGCTCCTTTTCTGTTCAACTTTCAATTTGGCTGTCTAGTTTCATGCCCCAGCATTATATTATAGTGAATTGACACACCTCAAAAAATGTCCACATGAATTTACCAAAAATATGCATATGCTAGGGAAACAGATATGTAGAGGGAAACAAATAAGAAGGGCACAGATATTTGGCCAAGCCATGGCTTGAACCCCCATTACCAGGGGATATTCTTGCTCTAGAGTTGGGAGCTTAGATCGCTAACAACAATGTCTGAGAATTTTTGCTAGTTGAGCATCTGACAAACTATATTAATGTTGCATTACATTGACAGTGTTCATCCACTTCCACTTAAATTCCAGAGTAAATACAAAAACATAATATAGTAATTTAAAAACGTTAGCCTAGATTGATTTGTCATAAACACAGCTTTTTTTTACCAAAACAGATGAGAGTTCAGTTCGGGTGCTTCTACTTCCGTTTATTGTTGAAATACCACAAGGTCCAGAATTCAATGTGAATTTTGTGCCTGCGCATTACGCGTCATTTTGGTGACATTGCATTTACATTTAAACTTTTAAAACGGGTCACAATATAGTCCAAGAGATATGCCCCATCTTATTTCAGTAAGCACAGATTTAACCATAATCTGTCACTGATACATTTCAAAATGAAGTTCAAATGATCACACAATTGCACAAATGAGACATGCTGCTTGCTTGCTAGCTAGCTATCTTAGCCCTTTGCCTACTAGCTAACAACACCGTAACTACGAGTCACCATTTCATCTGAGACGAGCTATGATATGTACAGATTTAACCATAATCTCAATTATGATGATTTTGAAATCATCATTTATAGGTATTTCCACAAATTAGTATCCACAACCAGCTAAGCTAATCGGTTGTTGCCATTCCATAGGACCTAGCTAACTTCCCGTCTTGTCTACAGACATTTAAAATCTTATTACTGACCAAGGAGATCAATCACCTATCTGGTTAAATGTTTGGACATTTTCACTTGTATTCACTTCTGGGGTGTATTCACTTCTGTTGCCAGTGTTTTAGACCTTACTGGCTATGTGTTGAGTTATTTTGAGGGGACAGCAAATTTACACTGTTATACAAGCTGTACACTAACTACTTTACATTGTTGAAAAGTATAATTTCTTTGGTGTTGTCACATGAAAAGTTATAATCAAATATTTACAAAAATGTGAGGGGTGCAGGGGCGTCAGACTGGGGGTAAAACCAATACTGATTTCCAGGGCCCAAGGGGAGAGAGGGCCCTAGAAAAGTCTAGAATATATTTTATATATATAACGTGGGGGCCCAGACTGCCTATGCATAGGGCCCAGGATCTTATGCTACGCCCTGGAGGGATGTATTCACTTTTGAGAGATACTGTATACATGCTTAGCAATACTCTGCCAATCTTCATAATTCATTTACCTGCCATTCATTTACCTGCCAGTATTTACACAAACAATCCAATGATTACCTGTTAGTGTTTCACAGCCTGGGCCTGACTGGTTTGTCCATTTTCTTTTCGGGATAATGAATAGAACACTTCCAAAACACCTTGGTCCATGTCAGATGTAATCATCTTCTTGGCTGCAGATGGTTGAAAGCGAAAATGTCCCACTCTTTACAACAAAACAGCTCGACTCCGGTGGACAGTAGCAAATCAGCGGCTAGATACAGTGCCTTGCGAAAGTATTCGGCCCCCTTGAACTTTTCAACCTTTTGCCACATTTCAGGCTTCAAACATAGATATGAAACTGTAATTTTTTGTGAAGAATCAACAACAAGTGGGACACAATTATGAAGTGGAACGAAATTTATTGGATATTTTCAACTTTTTTAACAAATAAAAAACTGAAAAATGGGTGTGCTAAATTATTCAGCCCCCTTAAGTTAACACTTTGTAGCGCCACCTTTTGCTGCGATTACAGCTGTATGTCGAGCTCAGTCAGGTTGGATGGAGAGCGTTTGTGAACAGCAGTTTTCAGTTTATTCCACAGATTCTCGATTGGATTCAGGTCTGGACTTTGACTTGGCCATTCTAACACCTGGATATGTTTATTTGTGAACCATTCCATTGTAGATTTTGCTTTATGTTTTGGATCATTGTCTTGTTGGAAGACAAATCTCTGTCCCGGTCTCAGGTCTTTTGCAGACTCCATCAGGTTTTCTTCCAGAATAATCCTGTATTTGGCTCCATCCATCTTCCCATCAATTTTGGCCATCTTCCCTGTCCCTGCTGAAGAAAAGCAGGCCCAAACCATGATGCTGCCACAACCATGTTTGACAGTGGGGATGGTGTGTTCAGGGTGATGAGCTGTGTTGCTTTTACGCCAAACATAACGTTTTGCATTGTTGCCAAAAAGTTAGATTTTGGTTTCATCTGACCAGAGCACCTTCTTCCACATGTTTGGTGTGTCTCCCAGGTGGCTTGTGGCAAACTTTAAACTACAATTTTTTTGAATATCTCCGACTGATTGTTGTCCTATGGACAGACTCGCCCACCTCAGCTGTAGATCTCTGCAGTTCATCCAGAGTGATCATGGGCCTCTTGGCTGCATCTCTGATCAGTCTTCTCCTTGTATGAGCTGAAAGTTTAGAGGGACGGCCGGGTCTTGTTAGATTTGCAGTGGTCTGATACTCCTTCCATTTCAATATTATCGCTTGCACAGTGCTCCTTGGGATGTTTAAAGCTTGGG
>JACXGM010041468.1:0-10060 GCA_016801145.1 Umbra pygmaea
AAAATGTCAAAACATACCACTATACGTCTTTTTCTTTCTTCCTCATCTTTCCTCTTCTTTGTAAACTGTGCCCCCGATGGCTTTGATCGTTTCATAGTAGCAGCCTTACAGAACGGCATCCAGAAATGTTCTACAATGAACTGTCAACAGGCGTTTGACACTGAAGTCACTCACCCAGTGATATAATTACAACATCCACAAACTGGAAAAGTACCGCTCATATTCGTTATCACAATTTGATTAACATTTATTCATATTGTAAAATGTTTCCGTGGTCTAGTTGTAACCATTTGTTCTTGACAATGTATAAGGAATGGCATTTATCTGCCACTGAGCCGATTCCACCCTCCAACTTTTTCGTTTGTCACCCTCCGCAATATTTATCCATTTTGTTGTTATTAGCTGTCACCCAGTTTAAACTATTCACTGTGGTATTTCTTAACTGATCAAATATGTTAAGTGTTTCCCAAAATGTGGGGCTGCTTTAACTGGGGGGCGCAAATGAAATGTTAACAAAAATAAATTTGGGAAATGGAATGTTGTTTTCTCAGACTCAAGCTCATCCATCCCATTCATTTGAATGAGTACATAGATTGTGATATAGATTGTTCTATGGTGTTCAATGGAAGGAATCAAGTAAAACCTACATTTAATCTATTTCTATACATAGAGCCGGACAACCCAACTGAGAATTTTCGAACGACAGTGCGTTGCAGCTGAAATATAGCATTATATTTCATCCAATCATGGATAATAACATGATCGGATCATACAATTACTCTGGAAATTCTCCATATATTATTATGTTAACACTTTGATTTAAGGCTCAACCAGAAACTTAAACTTGAAAGTCCTGCACTCTAATTTCCCCAACATGCACACAAAACACACACACAGACCATTCTGGCCGCATGTCTCCCCTTCTCCCCAATAATACTTATATCAAATTGTATCAGTCTGGAATATGCTGTCCGCACCGTCCTGGATTCGAGAAGCTGGAGGGGATGCCTCCAGTACCTTATGGATTGTAAGGGGTACAGCCGGGAGGAGCAGTGCTAGGTCCCGGCTTGGGACATCCTGGACACCAACATGCTAAGTGACTACCACCTGTGCAGGCCGGACACCGTCTCTAGGGTCGGACCTGGGGTCGGGGGCGTCCTGCCGCTGGAGCAGCGCATCGGGGGGGGGGGTACTGTCACATCTCCCTCTCCTGAGACTCCCACTGCTGGTGTGCCTTCTCACAGTCCTGTTTCACACTTCTATGTACCTGGACATAAAAAAATGCATGTGAAATGGCAGCATATATCATTTTTGTTCCTGAAGTTGTTCTATAATAACACAATTTAATTTGTTTAATGGTATAGCTCTGAATATCACTGGTATACGAAAATACTCTGTCCAAAAACTGCTATAGACAAACTCATAGATGAGGGATTCACCCACCATCACAACTATTAGATGTTCATATGACTTTAATTATTTAAACTTGTATTTTACTTTCAAATTCATAATTTGTCTGTTTAAGTGACAGGCATACATTTTGTTCAGCAAGTTAATACAAAATTCTAAAAGGATGATCAATGATTATGTCGTTGATTATAAACTGACATGAACCTCCACAGGATATTTTTATTTAATTACTAATCGTCTTCAAAACTAAAAATAAAAAGACATGAACTTCCCCCATTTCCCTCCATACACACGGCAAGGCAGAATATAATTTGAGCAAGCCACTGAGAAGGGTACAAATTGAGCGGTCCTTCATTCAGCCTAACATTGCTGCGCGATCCTAAACAAACTTTGGACACTTATTATTGTTTGATAATCGTTTTCAAAAGCCTCACGTCGTTGTTAACATATTTGATCTACAAAAAAATAATGTTTGTTGTAAATGTATTTTTCTCTTTGACTTGCTGCTATTGCTATTTCTTTAAATATGATGTTGTAAGTTGCTTAAAATGGCATGAAAGTATATTCAATAGGACCAACCAAGCATATCCAAAAGGTTTATACAATTACACCCAATACAGCAATCATAGGGTTATACGTTAAGTAGACATTTTAACATGGGAATTAATTTGGGGGCTTGGTCAATTGAAACTCTACCTTGCCATGTGTATCTTTGTCTTTAAAAAAATACGATTTAACCTTCATACCAGGAAAGCACGTTGAGAACATTACCTGGTCAAGATAAAGGCGGCGAGGTGCAGAAGACTTGGGGCCTTATCTTGCACACAGCACAATTTACTTTTAACACCAACACATGTATCATTCCTATTTTACACCCAACGCACAGTGGACTTTTCCCTCCACATACGTGCGTCTGTAAATTAGGGAATGAATTCCCGCTCCCGGGGGCGGTTCAGCAAAAAGAGGAGGCATGTTCCGGTGCTAATGTTCCCTGGTGCTATTTTGCAGTTTCAGAAAACAATTCCGCCACAGACCAGGAAAAACCTAGTGTAAAGTCAGTGGCGCGTTATTCAGATACTATTTTCAGGGTGCATGCGTCTGTAATGTTCACTCTGTAAATGAACAAACTCTCAAAAGTTAAAAATGAACAATAATGTTTATTCTCTCAGAGGAAAGTAGTCAATCAAGGCAGCAAAAGATGAAACAAACTATGCATGGGTCAGGCCATACAACGTATGGGCTAAGGTACATGGGAAAGAAAAAACATACAATGTATGGGCAAAGGTACAACGGTAAATCCAAGGCAGAGTAATCCAAAATTCAAGCAGAGGTCAGACCGGAACAACAACATAGAAATTAAAATGCTCAGTAAATAAGAAAAAAGTACTTACAATACCTCGCAAAGAGGCAATGTGTGTGTGTGGCTTAAATACAGTGTGGGTGAGAGCAGGTGTTCAGAATTTGGATGATTGAGTCCAGGTTATGGGAATTGTAGTTCTGAACAGGCATGACTAGGGAAGCTGTAGTCCACAGGAAGAAGAACTGGGGAATGGGAATTGTAGTTCTGAGCAATGTAGAATAGGGAAGTGGCAGTTTCCAGGGAAGGGGAACTGGGGAACGTTACAGCGTCGCCATAATGTAGCGTGTGCTCAGCGTACATACACTTTGCTTCTCATCTGCACAGATGCAGCAGTTCCCATTTTTGCAAACCATATATAATTACAAGGAAAAATATTACCACACAAGGGAAATTATTGTGGTGTCCATGAAGATGTGAACAATGTACACATTTATCCAAATTATTCAGGCTGAATTATTCGCACTGATACAGTATACATCAACTGCAAGGGAACCCATTCAATCAACATACAAGTCATTTGCGATGCTATAGAGGACTCACCAAATATCCCAAATGCCTCAGCAGCAGAACGGGAGAGAAAGAGCTTATGTGACCAAAGAGCTGCTGGATCGTCTATAGTGAGATAAGCAAAGTAATCTCAGTCTAATGTTAGACTACATTGCAAAAATATCACCATGCATTCATAACCTCGTGATTCAGTGAGATTGAGCACAAAACATTGGAAAGTATGTCTTTGTGACATTTCTTTATTTATATATACTTTTTTAAATCAATAACCATCTGCCATTATAATAACAATCAGCCGTTATAATAGCAATCCGCCATGGAACAAGCGCACCTGCTCTTAAAGGGAATGTGAGATGACGCTCTGATTGGTTTATTGCATGTTTTGCCCAAACCACACCTATGACTAATGTAGCTTCTTCAGATCAGTGACAGTATATGAATGGACCAACAGACGCCATTCATTCCTATGGAAAGCAAGTAAAGCCAATTAGAAGCACTTTTTTGGTGATAGCCGTGCGTACTGCACAGCTCCAAGCTGAGCGTGACGACGTAGATGTGACATGAGCAACGTCTCTGAATGTTGTAATTCATATCTTAGCTACGCCAAGAGAAATCTGAATCTTACCGAAACCTGCCCATTTCAGAGGAAAGAGAGCATGTGTAGGTGTTTTCCATGAGCGTAGGAGCAGGAGCAATGTTTGGTAAGTATTCTGATAAATTACTTTGTCATTTTGACTGCTATTTCTAAATGTATTTTTCTGTTATTGTCTTGATAGACAAGTCCGTAAAATAATGTAAAAAGTACTGGCAGCAAATTACCGGTACTTTTTATTGTTTTTTTACAGATTTTCTTTACAGTGTGAATGTCTATTCCTTTTAAATTGTGAGCACTCCCTTAATGGCATCCTCTCCCTCACACATATAGCACGATAGTAGTTGAATATGCAATACTTTGCTTAGCATTCTATTGTTTTATGGATGATGGGGGTCAGAATGTAGGGAAGGTGGATTCAGAAAGGCTTAACTATCAAAGGCTAAACAACGGGATTCAGACCTACAGCGTTAGAGTCCGTAGGTGAGGTAATAATTTTGGTATTCTTCCTCACATACAACCCTTCCTTTCCCATCTTTCATCAGCTTGTTCTGTCCCTTAACCATGGCCTACCACCTGATATGCCTAAACACAAATGCCTATTTTTATAACCCAATAGCCCCGTCTGCAGTAAGACCCAAAAGCCCTGAGCATAATTGGCCATGGCAGATCAGATCTATAAGGGCCTGACCTATTTGAATTAGCTGGATGTTTTTAATACTGGAAATAACAATACCATGTAAGGAAAATACAGCTGTTGATTTCAAGGGATGTTTTGGACATATGCTTCAATCCCACAAAAGGAGAATTGATCAGGCTTTTTACTGAGCATAGAGTTTTCATTGCATATTTGATCTAGAAAACAGGTATTGCCTAATATGTACAGCATACATCTGAGTTCCCCTTAAAATCCCACATTACTTGAATGTCTGCCTGTCACAGGAAAAAGGACGAAGACACAGAGCATACAGCCCCTGTAGAAGCTTATCCACTGTAAAGACCTCTGTACAATGCTTACACAACTTTCCCAGGCAACACGTAAAGGCCCAGACTTCAAAGGGCAACTTGAAAGGTAGAGATATCTCCCTCTACGTCAAAAGCAACCAACTACAAGTCCACACAGAGGAACCAAGTAAATGTGGTTCCTATTATTTGATAAGCATCCCATATTTTCCAAGGTATTTTAATGACCTCAAGCTATGCCTTTCATGGCTATTGCGCTAACTCTTGAACGACATTCTGGAAGCCCCCGGCGCAGCACGGATTGAGATTTGCACAGTGAGGGCTGGGTTTATCTTCATTACACAATGACAACATACGCCTAGCCATTTTGTGACAGCGCAGAGGATACATTTTCCCTTTGCTCACTCTGCCGGTATTAATTAGAGCCATTCCTTCTTTTCCCGTCTCTTCATTTATTTTATGCTGTCACTGTATGGTTTCAGTGCATTCTTCTCCCTGTCAAGAGAAGACAAGTTTGTGCTCTTACCCATCACAAGGAGTGAATGTATATTGTTCTAAAGCTGCGGGTAATGCCAGTTGTCACGGCTGATGACCTTGGCCAAGTCTTACTCAGGCCTGTCTTACTGCTGATCCTTAAAAGTCCACTGGGAAGAACCCTGGCAGCAGGATCAAAACCCACTGTGGACTCGCTCCAGGCTGCAGAAAGGGGACATTTTACTACCCTAGCCTTGTAGTGATAAAAACCCTTCCTGGAACGAGTGTTGATAACTTAACACACCTGATTGTAGTGATCAGTGGTTTACTAGGAATAGTTTTACTTGTTACAGTTTGACATGAGTGTGTCCCACTTAGCTACCATACATTGAGATGAATACACTAATTTTAAGTAATTCTGGATAAGAACACCCAAATAATGAGTTCAATGGTAAGACCAAATCAGAGTAAGACTGAAGTACATGCCTTCCCTGTCCATGGGGAGGTAATACATTAAAATAAGCATCCAACACATTGAATTTGTGTCTCTTAGTCAAATATACTGTAAATCTGCCTTGTGGCACTTGACTTGATCAAGTGGAAAACCCAGCTGGTTAAAATTGGACTCTGCTAGTTGCCACTAAGATCTTGTGCTGTCTTCCCTCTGCCCCAAGTCTCATCTCTGGTAAGGAACATCATTGTACTGTCTTACCATTCTCCCCCTTCAAGACGGACCACAAAAAACTCAGCCTCACTATGCTTCAACTCATATACAGACATCACAGTGTGCATGTATGAATTATTGACTTAACTCACTGCTGTGATCTTTGTGGTGATTACAAAAGGCAGTGACTATGGAGGCTGTGAAAACTGTCACACACAGATCCTTTGTTTGCAGCACAGATTCAGGGAGGTGGCTGTACTCATATTGGAAGTATGTTTACACTTCCTATAATCGTGCCAATCACTTTAGACACGCAAGTCACTTTACATTGTCAAACAATTGCTTGGACCTTGAGCAAGGGCTGGAGCTATATGGGTGAATCTGGAATATGTCTTTTCCAGTAGACATTGGTGTCCTCTTTTGAAATAGACTCAGCTGTAAAATTTTGCGTGTTTCAAGGGGGGAAATAGTAATCTTGTGGGGTTTTCCATTCGTTCACAGAAATCTTGAATTATTTGATCTGTTGTGAAATAAGTCGAGTGACGTTGTACAGTCGCACCCGCAGGAGCTGATGGATTCTGCCTCATGTCTGTCCCTAAAGTTGTGTCTGCTTTTGATCCAGAGAATGTGTCATGTGAACTGGAACGTTCCATTGTATATTGAGTGTACAAATAGCAGAAAGAGTTGGTTTATGAGAATGATAAATAATGTATTGTGCTGAAAATATGTAATGTGCAAAAGCAAGGCGCTTCCAGGTGTTTACAAGAATTCAATGCTGAAATGGACATCAGGATATTGGAAGCGCAGGCCTGGGCTTTGTCTGGGGGTTGGGTAAACATTAAACACATATATACATATATGTGTGACAACTAGCAACAACATTTTCCAAACTCTTTTCTAACTGCGTGCATCTGTGAGAAGGGATAATGTCCCCAATCCTGCTAACCAAATGTGTGTCCAAGCACAGGGCCCTACGGCACAATATATACACACATCACAGACGATGCTTCCTGGTGGCCTGTGTTTCATAATCCCCATTCATTTCTGCCAACATCTGTAGCTGGCTTTGACACGCAAACACACAGAAAAATATGGCCTTCACACATACATACGTACACACAATGGGTCAAATATCAAGCTTCATAACTACAGTTATGGAAAAACTGAATGCCTGCTATTGTCTTAAATGTGAGACTGACTATTTTGAAGTCAGGAGGAGGAGAAGGAGAGAGGGTGGGCGGGAGACCCAATGATCTCCTGTCCACTCCATCAATCAAAAAGCAGCACGCGCTGCCTCTGACCCGTTCCATGAGAGATGTAGTCGAGGATGAGGCCCCTTCTATCTCCCACATTCCCCCTCTCTCATTCTCCCTCTTTTTATTTCCAAAATCTGCCGTGCCCAGAAGGAATGGATTTGCAGGGCTTGCTTTGATCCTGACTTTATGATTCTTTTATTTGCTTTAGCCACATCCTCCCCTCCGCCGCACGCTTTGAATTAGGCGTTGTGGGGTAGAGCGGGAGGAAGGGGACACAGCGTTCAGACAGCTCCTTAGGACGAGGCGGATGGATGCTGGTCGTCCTCATCTTGTCTGCATAGAGTGAAGCTCTGAGGACGGCTCAGACCGGTTCGTTTGCAACATTGGCTTTGTATTCACACAGGAATTTGTCAACTAGTTTTACATTTGAGTCAGTTAGCAGACATTGTTATCCAGAGCAACATATAAGACCAATTCGATTATTGCTATTCAGGAAAATGTAAGTTTGGCTAAACACGCAGAACAGTCGAATTTTAGCTGTTGGCTGAGCAGGTTTTAGATCTGAGATCTGCCAGGGAATGTGTTTTAGACCAAGCATATATTTACACTTTCTGCTAAACCCTAATGTGTCACACAACAGTTCTCGTGTTGAGTCTAGAACAGCATAACATAACATCTTGGATATATACATATAGAATATATATCAACAGCAGTCGGTGAAACTTAATTGAGGAGGACGTGCTGATATTACTGTCCGGCCTGGGGAAATGGAAGAGTATGTTCCATTCGCTCCGGTCCCGAACATATCATGAGCCCGTCCTCCCCAATTACGATCCACGGACCGCAGCTGATATACTGTATATATATAGATGCATATACACATACACATATATACATACACACCAATCAGCCATTACATTATGACCACCTGTCTAATATTGTGTACATCCACCTTTTGACACAGGGCATCACAGTTTGTTGTGTATGGGGCTGCTGTTTCGGCAGCAAATGGCGGGACCTACACAATAATAGGTAATAATGTTATGGCTGATTGGTATATATATATGGTATATATTTTGGGACATGCATGTGATTGTCTGTATGCTTCTATTTGTGTGTGCTTTTATGTATATGCACACTTGGCTGTGTCATCTCGAATCATACGTCCCATATGGACAGCATGTTTCTTTTACAGGAAGGGCCTACAAATTAATAACAGATTAAAATGTACAAAAATGTCAGAGAAAAAAATAGCTAATTTACAAAATGTTCTATCTCAGCTGTATGTGTGTAAGGCTTCAGCTGACCATGTTCCTAGTGCATTCCTAGTGTATCAAAACAAATAGGAATTATTACAGAAACAAAACAATCCTCAATGATTGGAGAGAAAACATTATTTTCATGTGTTCCTCTAAACGTCTTGTAAAACAAATGTCTCTGAGTTACGGGAGGATATTTGACGGAAAGAACAGAGGGAATGTTTTTACTCTGAATCAGAGGTCAACAAGACTAGATATTGTGAAAAACTATTTTAAAATGTGCATATGATGGTATGTGTATTTACACACACCCTCTTGCCATCGCGTGCTGTGCACTCTGTCTTTCATGAACATGTGATTTACAGCATTGTCAGGACATCGCAAGCACTTCGCTCTCTTTAATGTCTGGAACAAATGGTATGAGTTAACTCAACCTACTGTAAATGTAAACGCTCCTTCTCTACAGGTAAACCAAGAGAATCTGGGACCAGTGGGCTCAGACCCATATGAGAGAAAGCACAAGGTAAAGTTGGAGGATGTTGGTGTCCACATGTGCAAGTCATATGAATACCTGTAGTATACGTGCAACAGTCCATACAAAATCTGCATCCATATATACATATATACATATATACATATATATATATATATATATATATATATATATATATATATATATATATATATATATATATATATATATATATATATATATATATATATATATATATATATATATATACATATATATATATATATGCTTGTTTCATATTTATACCAAAAAAATATATGTCAATGCAAAATCCAATTTATATGATGGAAGATGGAAATAGGCTAGTTGTAATGAAAGCATTACGCCATTATCTATGGATTTCATAATATTGGAAATATAGAAATTGACAATTTCTGGGATCTTTTATTTCAGATCATTAAACATGGGGCCAAGGATTCATGCTACGTTTATATTTTGTCTTGTGTAATAATGTTTTGCATGTGCAGACTGCCTTGAACTGATGTTGACCCCGTTTTTTAAACGATGTGAAAAGTGTTTGACACATCAACATCCATAGTGCTAGTATTGACATGTGGTCACCCTCCTGCTGCGTGGGTTGGAAAACAGCAGTTGAGGTTCTTTAGTTGCTGGTTAAAAGCTGTCTGTAGATCAGTCTGGGTGTCTGCAGGTGGCAGAAAGGGGGAAGGGGGAAATATTGTAACCAGGAGGGAGTGCTTTCTCCCTGGGTGTGATGAGGTGATTATTGCTCGTCTCATGAGATGATGGTAGAAGAGACATACTCTTGAGTCCCATAGCAGAGGAAACATATGGGACACATTTTACGCTATAAACACACACACACACAGCACACACTCTCTTTTATCATCGAAGTATGACGGCCATCGCTGTAGGATATGGAAGTGCGCTGTGCTAAATAAAACGGCATCAGAAGTTGAAATGTTTACGCAGTGTTACAAAAGCTTAATTAGAGCAAGCCAGGGCCCCAACTCCATATCCTTTCTCAGACTCCGACAGAACAAAATACACAAAGACACTTAGCAGCCCCCCCCCCCCCCCCCCCC
>JACXGM010041469.1:0-10047 GCA_016801145.1 Umbra pygmaea
TGTTCTGTCTCACTGTCTAATGTTCTGTCTCACTGTCTAATGTTCTGTCTCACTGTCTAATGTTCTGTCTCACTGTCTAATGTTCTGTCTCACTGTCTAATGTTCTGTCTCACTGTCTAATGTTCTGTCTCACTGTCTAGGTTCTGTAAAACAGGTGTTCTCTGTGTCCTGTCTGGGGCCCAGGGAAGCAAAACAACCAGATCACATAATGTATCCTGGTTCTGAAAGCCATGGAATTTAATTTTCTATCTGGGTGGAACTGTCTGAACTAAAGTACATATAAAAGACTATTGCAAACAGACAACATCAAGATGAGAAACTGTACCAGGGCAGCATTATACCATGTGTCAGGTTTAGTCTTGCCTGAGGTCTAGTACTAACTACAGTCTGGACTCCTGGATGATGGCCTGCAGAGGAAGCTCTGCTACCCAGGCCACAGGCTCCCTTCCTGGGCATAGTCACCACCCGCCTTGCCCCCTGCCCAGGGAAGATCACCAGAAATAGTAGGGATGGAAATAATGACAACTTCTTTGCGAGGCAGGGGGCAGCGCGGTAGCTGAAGCTCACGAGAGATGACACAGTTGGCGAAGAGATGCAACACTGGCCTGGCGGTGGTCAACAAGAGATGCAAGTAGTAAAGTGTGCCTGCAGTATATCTGACAAATATCTTCTTCTCTGACTAAACAGTGAAGTTACTATTAAGCTAGCTAGCTGAAGAGGTACGACTGTTGTTTGCTACGTAGCAACATATTATTATTTTTATTTTTTTGGGGGGAAAACAAACATTGTTGAACGAACTGCAAAAGCTTGATCCTTACAAATCAGATGTACTAGAACCTGGACCCAGTCTTCCTAAAACTCTCTGCAGCAATCATTACTACCCCCATTACCAGCCTGTTTAACCCCTCTATTGTTTCCTCAGAGATCCCTAAAGATTTGAAAACAGCAGCAGTCATTCCTCTTTTCAAAGGGGGGGACACTATTGACCCTAAACTGCTACAGACCCATATCCATCCTGCCCTGTCTCTCTAAAGTCTTCATAAACCAGATTAACAAACAGATTACTAAACATTTCGAATACCACAATACACCCTCTACTATGCAATCATGTTTCTGAGCTTGTCATGGCTGCACCTCTGCTACACTCAAGGTTTAAATGACCATTGATAAAATAAATTAATGTGCAGCTGTATTTATCGACCTGGTCAAGGCTTTCGACTCGGTCAATCATCGCATTGGTTCGACAACTACTTCTCTGACAGGGTTAAACACGTTAAATCTGAGGTTCTGTTGTCTGGATCTATGGATGTCTCTATGGGGTACCACAGGGTTCGATTCTTGGGCCGACACTATTCTCTGTGTCATGAATGATGACTCTCAGATCCACCTCTATGCAGATGACACCATTCTATACACATCTGGTCCTACATTAAACTCTGTGCAAACTAACCTTCAAAACAGCTTTGATGTCGTTCAACACGCCTTCTGTGGAGTTCAGCTACTCCTAAATTCCAGCAAAACTAAATGCATGCTGTTCAACCGCACATTACCTGTACCTGCCAACCTGACTAGCATCTTCACTCTGGATGGGTTTAAACTAGAATACGTGAACTCATAAAAATACCTAGGTGTCTGGTTAGATAGTTCACTTTAATTCAAGTCCCACATTAACCACCTCCAATTCTAAATTAAATCTAGGATTGGCTTCCTATTCCGAAACAAGGCCTCCTTCACCTACGCTGCCAAACACACATGTAAAAATGACTGTCCTACCAATCCTAGATTTCGGTGATGTCATTTATAGAACTGCCTCCACCTCCCTCCTGAAAAGGTTAGATGTAGTCTATAACAGCTCCATCCACTTAGTCACCAATGCCCCATTTAACACCTACCACTCTGACGTATTAGGACTAATGGGCTGGTCCTCACTACACATTTGACGCCTTACCCACTGTTATCAGCTAATATATAAGTCAATTCTACGCAAAACCCTCTGTACCTAAAATCTCTTCTCACCATTGCCTCACCCACCCATAAACTGCGCTTAAGCAGGTATACATCTCCAGGGTGACCCATGAAGACCATAACTCCTTTGGCGGAAACTCCTTCCAGTTCGCAGCAGCATACGACTATCAGAACTTCTGTCTGTTCATTGCATATGCTGACTGCCCCACCATCTCACACGCACTCTACCTCTGCCCTAGTGCCTTGTTTTGTCCCATGGTACCTTTGCTCACACTGTTCTGCACACATCTTATATGTTGTATGCCATTTGCACTATATCTACTTGCACAGTTATGTTCAGTGTTAATTACTTCCATTGTATTTGCCTTGCCACTTTACTTACCAACTTGATCTACCTCTCTAATACAGATTATGTTGCACAAATTGTACATATACCTACATCGTTTACTCTGTAGTCCTGTAACTTGTATTTTGTTTGTATTTTTATTCCCCTATGTAATTAATGTGTCATTTGTGTGTAACTTTGAGTCATCTGGCACCTTCTTCGCTTTATCTTTTATTTTAGGCTTGGTACATGATTCATCTATGTGTCAAGTAAATATAATAACAAATACTTGTGTGTTAAATTTCACAGAATGTCTGATTAGAAGAAATGAACATGTAGCAATATAGATTAAATATCATCATTGCTATAATAACAGTATGACCATTTGAATTAGACAAATGTTTTTTAACTATATTCATTTTTATTGACGAGGCAGCAGAAGCCAGGGAGACCAGTAGAGGAGTAGGAAGCATAGATCGCTACGTCAACTCCAGCATGAGTTAGACAAATTTTTATCGGCAAATAGCTTAGCTGACAACCAAGCAAAGTTGTGAAGTAAACATTTAAAGTGGTGTTGCTGCAGTATTATTTTTGCTGCCATGGTATTGATCAGATTAGGCCCCTTCACCTGTACCCATTCATGACTGGTTTCAGGCCCATCCAACCGCTCCACTGTCCAGCTCAAGGCCATGTGTTTCTGGTAATCACTGCAACCTGCTCTGCATCCCCTATGACTCACTACCCCCTCCAGGGCACACGTTTTGTGAAAAGGGCCCATAGGGCACTAGAAGAAACCGGGGACCATTTCAGGATAGGTATGTTGGAAGTGGAATGTAATTTGGGACACATAGTAATTACAGATTGCCTTAGAGGAATGGCAGCCGCTTACTGAAGTCCTGGTCCAATCACAGAGCGGCCTTGACTGGTAACTTCCTACTTCCTGTTATTGTCGTGGCAACTAAAATTAGAACATCTGGCTGCTGCAAAGAAAGTATTTTTTCTACAAACCAACTGCTGTCCTGCTGTCCTGTTTTGCCTGCTGGTATTCTCTACTTTGTGTCAACTTTTGGACTTTCCTTTTCCTTGTGTTTGTTTTCTGTGTGTTTTGTGTAAAAAAATATATTAAAAAAACACACACATAAAAGGAGAAAAACGAATAACAGATTGGCAAGCTAATGGCATGCGAAATGAGGAGCAAGAGAAAGTGAGCAGAAAAAACCCCTACAACTTCTGATATGGGGGGTGTCAGAAAAAAAACTATTAGCAAGTTCAAACACGGCTTTACTTGAATTAATGGCTTTCGATTTTAAAGGAACGACTACAGATGCCAGTCCAAAAAGGCAGATTAGGGATATTAGCAGAGAGGCATTTTCTCCGGTAGAAGAAGAATCAGCATCAGAGTGATTCTTTTGACAATGTTTATGATTCAGATATGCTCTGTGAAGCCGTGCCAAGTAAGGCTTAGATCTTAACACACAATCACAACATGGGGAAAAAAAACCTTTGTTCATATATATGTGTGGGTAACCAGAAAAACACAGCAACCAAAGTCTGAAACAACAAAACTCCATCAGTACAGATGATAAAGGCATGGCAACTAGGCCCTTGGTTTTCAAAATGGGCTTTAAGTAGTGGGAGAAAATGAAAGTGTATTTTTGATGTGTTTGTGGACAAAGAACTGTGAGTGAGTCAGTGAGTCTTTAGAATTCAGTTTGAAAACCCCAGGACTGACTGGCTGGCTGGCTGACTCAGTCGGTTATTGGCTGACTGGTTTACCTCTGAAAGGAAGGCTAATTGAGTGATGTATTGGCTGGCTGACATTCACTAACTTGACAGCTAAATACACAACTGACTGGCTGTCTGTCTGTCTGTCTGTCTGAATGACTCATTCATTAATCGACTATCTGCCTGAATGCCTGATTGGCCAACAGGCTGACTGGCCGGCTGGCTCATTGGCTGAATGGCTCACTACAGCAGGCAATATATTTTAATCAGGTTAGCTGAGGAGTGTCGGCAACGTCAGGGTTAGATGGACTGTGTTTGATCCGTTTCCAATAGCAGCTAATTCCTATTAATGCTTTCAAATGAGACGAAACAACAAAACACATTGCACATTAAAACACTATCCATTCTCTGGAAGCTAATCAACTCTTTTCATTCATAAGGATTTGTATTAGTGAATGCACAAATATTACGTTTTTGATAGATGAGTTTGATGGATAAAATAGAGTTTGCTACACTATTTAATGTGGACGGTCAACAGAAAACAGTCTGTAAATCCACTGTCTGGCCAGGCACACGTGATTATTCTCCATCCGAGCCTCGGTAGATTTCAGTAGACAATTCAATTAAACCAGTAGGCTCCCATTGGAGTGTCCCATTGTTCTGGCAGAGTAAAGTACAATACCTAATATCAATCCAAACCAAATGTGTAAATACATGAGGGAATGGGACGTCTTCAATTAAAAAGTTTAGGGCAACTTTTTGAGTCTGTTGAGACATCCAGGAGAGAAGGTGACATAAGTGGGAGAAAGAGTAAATCATGGCTGACTAAAACAAACCACCATCAACGATGAATGTTTTTAGGTAAATATGCAATGTGTTCCATACCTGACCTCCATTAATTAGCAAGGTAAATAAAATAAAACAAACCTTCACATCTCTTTCTTTTTGTTTATTTTTGTCTGTAAGTAGGAACCAATCCCTTCTTCACAGAAATAACAACACAGGAAGGTTTTGGTGGTGGAGCAATGATTGGCAAGTTCAACTGACCAAGACGCACCCACCAACAACACAAAATATTCAGCCACAAAAACATCAGAAATTAATGTCTCTAACCCATTGGCTTATTTTACAAGGAAGACCAACTGAAATCAGTTGTGTCCTGTGATACAGCAATATAAAAACAGCAGCCAAAGACCTAAAACAGAATACATTTTTTAAGTATAAAAATTTTAATAAATAACACATAATAAAAACAAACATTCACAGTTAACAATAAAAAGGTAATGTAACAGACATTCCATGACTGTGAGCATGGTATTCAAAGAGATTTTCCTAAATCAGCGGGAACCCGTGGTGTCTCCGTGTTAACTTCTGGAGCCTGAATCTGATATATAGTATTAGACCACTGAAATTTTCTCAGTTAAATTGCTAAGTAGTAATAATATTACCCATCACCTCACATAGATAACGTAATGTTCTAATGATACCATCACCTCACATAGATAACGTAATGTTCTAATATTACCCATCACCTCACATAGATAACGTAATGTTCTAATGATACCATCACCTCACATAGATAACGTAATGTTCTAATATTACCCATCACCTCACATAGATAACGTAATGTTCTAATGATACCATCACCTCACATAGATAACGTAATGTTCTAATATTACCCATCACCTCACATAGATAATGTAATGTTCTAATGATAGCATCACCTCACATAGATAACATAATGTTATAATATTACCCATCACCTCACATAGATAACAATGTTATATTATTACCATCACTTCACATAGATAAAATTATGTTATGTTATTACCATCACCTCACATAGATAACGTATCTTCACTGCAAAGATGATATCCTAGGATGGGAAATTGTCACCAGCCAACCGCCAAATGTGAGTACTTTTTCACAGTGGCTGGTAAGTTTGCCTAATCTACAAGCCACCTTGGCAGGTGAATTGTAAAATGTATGTTTTTTATTTGTTATTTCTTAAATTTGTGCAAATCTGATTGGTTTTCACAGAGCTTGTCTGCGATCAATCCAGCCTGAGCTGTGGTATAGACGAAGGAATGGTAGTATCTCTGTAACGTGTGTAGTTACAAATGTGAGGAATTTTACAAGATAACATAATGACATAATGCGTGATGGGAGAAAGCTAAAAAACTAAACATGTCACTCACACAGCGCAGAATGCAAAGCACTGATTGAATAGTTATGCAATCAGTTAAAACACGGGCGGGACAACCCAGACCCTGTGGGCCAATGATGTGTAACATATCATCATGAACCAGGCTGTAGCAAACAGGGGACAAACAGGTTGACTACTGGATGTCAAAATATTATAGAGTGAGGGCTAAACCCTCTACCTGACAAATGTTGTTATATAATCTTATTGTTGTTAACTACAAGTACATGGAAAAAAGCTTCCGTTGAAAACAATAAAACCATACAGATTTTTCCTTTTCCTGTTATTCAATGTGAGAGGGGGGACTTCCACAAATGACTCTGATGAAAATGTTCAGTTTAGTAAACAAGAAAACGACAGCAATGCAGCAATAAATGCACACCGAGTATTAAACATTACACAAGTTCAGTAAGAAGCGGCCCTATTGTGGCCTAGCGTCGACAAGGAGTGTAGGCTTCTGTCTCCAGGGCTGCTATAGCCTACCAGCCTATAGCCTACCAGCCTATAGCCTACCAGCCTATACCCTATCAGCCTATACCCTACCAGCCTATACCCTACCAGCCTATACCCTACCAGCCTATACAATACCAGCCTATAGCCTACCAGCCTATAGCCTACCAGCCTATAGCCTACCAGCCTATACCCTACCAGCCTATAGCCTACCAGCCTATAGCCTACCAGCATATAGCCTACCAGCCTATAACCTACCAGCCTATAGCCTACCAGCCTATAGCCTACCAGCATACCACATTCAGTTCTTTCTTCTACTGTAGCAAACCGTCTTTCTTCCTACAGTCTTTCACCAAACGCTACTTATATCTCCCCCCACTCAATTTATTGGCATGGGTAATAGTTGTTTACATTGCCAAAGCAAGTGAAAAATAAGCATAAAAAGACAGAACAGTAATAATACAATAAATAAAAAGGAAACAAATAAATACAAAAACAAGTCTCTCTCTCTGACATAGTGTTATCAAACTGGACTGACTCTGAAAAGCGGGTTGATGGAGGTTTTGTCACAGAAGAGGCCCGAACCCTATATTTGTTTTTGTTATCAAAACATGAGGCTCGTTGTCGTGGCCACTGGGAACCTTCCTACATCCTGGTCCTTGATACCCATCATTCATAGCCTGGTAAAAACGTGAACAGAGTGGAGGTTCAGACTGGTTTTACCAGGCTTTGTTCAACATGCTCCAATTACAGGTGAAGATCTCTCTGGTTAGCCAGTCACAGATGATCAACTATTGATGACAGCTTTCTTATTTTACATGATAGTCATTTAGCTACCAGACACACATCTAAACACAGAAAGGTGAAGAATTGATCAAATGAAGTAGTGAGCAGCAGTCTGCCCTAATGGTATTAGTGAAAGTGTGATTGTTTTGTGTGTGTTTGTGTGTTCCTGTGGATGATCATAAAATCAGGTGCACCTGCAGAGGAAGACAAGGCGGCCATCCATTGTGGATTAAACAGAGAACTTTATGTGAGATGAAAGAAGTGAAAGTGTTTGGTGTCACCACACACTGGTAATGGTGACTTTAAAATAGATTAACAAAGAATCAAAGAATTTTGAAGTGATAAAAGAAGAATAAATCATTGAATAAGCTAAACAAAACAATGCAAAACACTTAAGCTTTGTGTACAATGTATTATATTATCTGAGCCAAACATTACCTACCATATTACTTAAATGCTAACATACACACAAAATAAGATTGTTGTTTCATTGGTATACATACTATAAGGTATTGTTACTTGTAGTGGCAACGTATCAGTGAAAACACTATAAGGTTACAATGAGCAGTTCTTGATACCATGTGGTACACACTCATAATAATAACTACTGTGTTTCCGTTAGCATTGCAGTATTGGTCAAATCCACCTGGCTCAAATCAGCCTAAAACATTCATGTCAGTCACGCTTACTGCAAAGAGTTGAAATACCTAGCCAATATATTTGGAATGTAATAACATCGCTTGTGAAATACAGAGCTGTAATAATTTCAGACGTTGGCAAGTTTAAACGCATACAGTACTAGACTAGAACTTGTCATCACTCCTGCTGAGTCTATACGAGTCCACATTCTAACTGCTGAGTCTATACGAGTCCACATTCTAACTGCTGAGTCTATATGAGTCCACATTCTAAGTGATGCTACAGTATTGCAAATTTGGTGCTAATAATATTGAGCCTGTCTTAAATATTGCCATGTCTCGGGCGTCTTAAAGACACAATCAACTGGTCTCAAATTGAGGTTCTGACCATTTCTGAAATGTGTCAGTGACTTGCATGACCTTTTCTGAGTATGCAATGACTTCAACCTATTTTAAAACGTCTCCTGAATAACCCAGATCATGTAGTGTACACCTGCTATAGCCAGTGTCTCATGCTAACACTTACAATACATCCTGTGTATGTCAAACTAATGCATGACTTAGATGCTAAATAGTTGATTACAAAACCAGCTGGACTTTAAACAACAACTTCATCCTGTCCACATTTTGGAGCAAACAAACCCCTTTCCATTCAAGTCCTGTTGGCAATAATAGCCTGCCATTGTCACAGCTTTTGTTGTGGCTGCCAACCTCAGGTCAGTCTATTCACACACTTTAAGATCCAGCAAAGTCACCTTTTATTTCCTCATGATTTGGTCTTTCAGTTTAACGTACATTGCAATGACATAGAAATGAAACGAAATAGAAATGCATTCTGGAATCTGCCCTCTGTTCCATTCTGGAATCTCCCAGTTACCGTTAGCAACAAAGGAACAACAAGAGGTGCATGTTTTTATAAAACAGGGTGTTCTCCTAAAAGGAAGGTGCCCTGCGGCCGGGGGGGGGGGGCAGAGGTAGCTGACAACACTGGGATCTGGGAAAGAAGACGTGAGGCTAAGCGTTAGAAACCCCAGAAAAACAAGCTGCCTGCCAAGAATCCTATATGGGCATTTATGGAGGGACGGTTTAAAGTGCCGCCGTTGTCTCACACACGATACACTCACTCACTCGCTCTAACCCTGGTAATGAAGGCTGCTAATCCTGCGACTGACAGGAAGTTCCTTCACACAAAACAATGCTGCACATCTGGACTGCTAGAAAACACACACACACAAACTTAAGAGATGTCCTTGAACTCAACAGAACAACAACAAAGCCGTTTGCAGACCCCGTATGGGCACCCCTGCTTTCAATTTGCTAGGCCAGCCTAGCTGTGTTGTTGCCTGCGTCTCACTAACTCTACTATAGTCTTTAACTATATGTTAGGTTACTTAGCCTAAAGAAAATATATACATGTTTTTATCAAACAGAGCTAACCAATATGAAAAGCACTTTCCAGTCACATCTCCCCAGCTAAATTAAACCTTGTCTACTCATTCTTAACAACCTGGTGTTCCTCAAAGCCCTGTTCAAGGACCACTATAGTTATCAATATCAATGCCTTAATTTAGGTTTTGGTCTAACAAAACAGATAATACAAATCATTGTCTTTTACAGACATGCTGTGTGGCACTCTTCTTTGTAGACTGTGCCTGTATTAATACAGGACACCAATCTCTATGTAGTGACAAGCCAGCTAGGCATCGCGTATTATTGCAACATTTCTAGTTTACCACCAGAATTGAAAGAAGCGGTTCCAGGGGCAAAACATCCACCCTCCCTCACACACAAACACAGACACATACAGACACGGACACATACGGACACGGACACATACGGACACGGACACATACGGACACGGACACATACGGACACGGACACATACGGACACGGACACATACGGACACGGACACATACGGACACGGACACATACGGACACGGACACATACGGACAC
>JACXGM010041470.1:0-10046 GCA_016801145.1 Umbra pygmaea
ACAACTACCACCTAATCCATACTGTACATGACTTTTACACATCCTCTACATGACTATCCGTCTTCTCTCAGCTTGCTTTCTGACTGGATATTGTTTGGTTTCACGTGATAATCTCCCCGCAGACAAAACCCCGTTTGTCTGCGGGGTTACCACCACACATCAGGATTTCTGATCATAAATATTCTATATGGAATATTTACAATTTGCGATCGGGGTGGCTCTGACGTTCTTTCGAGCAGGTTCGGTCACTCTTAACACACCTCACACCAAGGGAAAATCTGATAAGATAATATGTAGAACTATTAAGATAATTGGGATATACCTAGGATTGTCAGACAGGGGAAAATTGGCCAAATATCGTCCCGATAACCTTGTGGTGTGTACACAGCATAAGTGTAGACAATGAAGAATTCTCAGGAGGAGAATTTTCCTTAAAAGGGGGGAGGAGAAAAGAGAGGAGAAAAGAATGGAGGCAGAGGACAGAAATAAATTGTATTTTACAGGAAATAAATATAGTTTCTACGAAGGGAGGGGGAGAGAGAAAATAAACGCATGAAAAATGTTTCAGTAGAGGAAATGGCCTGGGGCTCCTGGGTAATTACAGGCAAAGTTTTATGGGAGATGTGGTTCAGCAGTGGTCTAGTGGGTTCAGCAGTGGTAAAGTGCATTGAAGCCCCGCCTCCTGTCTATCTGAGCTCCATCAAGCTCTACTAAATAAATTAAGAATGAATAAAACAAATGTTGAATATCTATGTTTTGCCTAAGTACAGAAAAAAACAGTTTGAAAATTATTTTTCAATGAAAAACTAATGAATTATCATAAGTAAACCATGATCTGTAAGAAGTGAAAAAATGTACACTTAATATTGATTAAATTGATTTTAATTGAGCTAAAGATAATGTTTATGAAGAAAATAAATGTTTTATTACCTTTAGATGGTTAAACGTGCACTTTTACCCGGGAACATTTTTTGCTTTTCCATCAAGTTGAACATAACTGGTGGGTTAAAAACTGTAGCTCGGTAGATTTGTTAGTAGAGCTTTATAAATAATCATCAGCCAATGTCTGGACCTTCTAATATTCAAAGAGTCCTATTCAACTACAGTGTATAGCAGGCAATGATGTGTGCTGTAATTTGATCCTGTGATAAAGTGCAGTGTACATGATACACATCATCCAAATATTTAACTGATGCTGCCCCATGCATATATATTACATCACCATAATCAAGCACTGACACAAAAGGTTGTGAAATTTCCTTTCTATGCTGAGGAGATAAACACAATTTATTCTTGTAAAGGAGCCAATTTTCATTCTCAACTTCTTCACCAGCTCAGTAGTATAAGTGTTAAAAGAGAGACTACAATCCAGTGAAATTCACAAATATATATAGGCCGGGACACGTTCTAAAACAGAGCCATCAAGTGTGGTATTTTTAAGGGATTGGGCTACTGTGTAAAGAACTGTGTCATCAGCATAGAAATGGTATTTACATTATAGTCTATTGTTACGGATATAGTTTATATACAAAGAAAACAATAACAGACCCAAAACTGAACCCTGTGGGACCCCTTTATGAATACTAACAAAATCATAGACACCATCCCAGAAAGGTTTCCAGCTGCAACAAAGTGATTGTTAAAAGCATTAATGATGGCAATTCGCCTTTGGCTAAGCCACACCCTAGAATGTAGAGTGACCTGCAGCACAGCCAAGAACGAGCTCCCACAGAGGTCCGACAATTTTTCACAGCGCTCCATTGACTTTTAACACAGGCGTCTGATATTTTTGGCTTTGGCAGGCTATTACCGTCGAGATTTTATCAAAAATATGGTTAAACGTTGTGCATGGGGCATTTGTAACACAGATACACGTTTCCCAGAGAGGTTGGAGCGGGGTGTCCATTTTTTCCCTTCCCAAAACCGAAGTCAAATCCTGACAAGTGTCGTCTTTGGATTAACTGTGTGTACGTACTCACAGTCAGCTAAACCCCTCAAGGATCAACAAGCACACTTTTGTTATCTTGACTAACAAAGTTAGCTAACATTCAGCTGCTAGTCAAAATACAAACACCTAATGTTAATCTTACAGGTAGTTTTGAAGGTGACTAACGTTACCCGCCACCGATGATGGGCGCGCAAATCCCTGTGGAGCTAACCAAAACATCACCTTGTCAGCTAACGTTACCTAGCATACCGGTTGTTGATACGCTAGCACCCGCTGCTAATAAATACAATGTTATACTCGCGTAGTACGTTTGCTTTGTAATAACGACCATACAAGTGAATAGAGACCTACCCAGCTTTGCATGAACAGTGTTGCTCCTTGATATTGTTAGCCTCCGTCTTGATAAGTAGGATATGCGGTGGTCCATTTTTTGACTGTGACCGGTATGCTTTTGCCTCTATTTGGATGCCTTGTTGTTCCTTGCGTTTCACCTCTGTCTTTAATATAGCCTTCGAACGCATATTGCAGGCCCTCTTGCCTACTTCGATCGGACACTTTATTTGCTGCTTTGTAAAAGTTTGATAAAATTTCAGCGGGAAGATCTTTCACTTTATAAGCCATGTTGATACCAAACCAGAGCCCAGATAAGTTTGCCGGACGTAGCAACAGTAACTAAGGGGGGCGGGGCTTAGCCAAAGGTCAATTGTGTCAGTAATGTGTCCTGTATCCCCTTTGGCAGGTGAGTGTATATTGTCCTTTAGTGAATTAGCTACCCTCCAGAGTTTTTACGGGTTCCCATAACAATAATTTAAAGTAGACACATAGTGATCTGATTTTGCCTTTCTAATAAGCCTGATTTTTCAGCTGCCTAAAAATTAGCCAGTCTGAGCTATCTGTTTCTCTAGCTGTAGCCCAAGTCACATTTCTTTAAAAAATAGTCTCAGATATTTCTGAGTTGAACCAGGTGTTAGACCAGTTTTTCACCCTAACCTTGGTGTATGGAGCATGCTCGTAAGCAATGGCATAGAACATATTAATACATTTCTCCAATGCCAACTCTGGTTCATGTAAATTAGAAATATGGCCAAGATTGCTACGAATTTGGACATCTTTATCACATGCTATAGGGCAGTGGTCTCTGAACCCTAGAGGAATTACTTGCGTTATATTTGTCAAGTGCATTCGTTAGAATTTAATATATCAGAGTGGAATTCGTTGGCCATTTGACATTAGGCCCTGTGGGTTTATTGATTACTCGATTGAGTTTAACCTACAAAAAATATCTAATAATGTTTGAGTCCTCTGACTTCCAGGTCAAATTAAAATCACCTAGGATAATACATTCAGTAGACATGAGAGTGGCAAAACAATATTTTAAATGGCCAAGCATACTAATCTTTGCAGAATATAAAGCTAACAAAAAAGCTTACTTAAAGCTAACAACTCAAATTTATTGGGAATACAGACAGATTTGATTAGTGCAACAGAGTGGTAAATATGTACAAAAATAGCAACACCATCACCTCTACTCATCTTATCAGCTCTAAAAACATTATATATATATTTAAAGCAATATCAGAATCCACTGTTTTCTTAAATACCCATATTTAAGATGAAAACAAAGAAATCGGGACTGGTCTGAGAAACTAAGATCTTAATAAAATATATGTTAGGCAATATACCATGGATATTTAAATGTAAAAAAGTCCCTTACAGTTTTAATAAACATGCTGATTATAAATACAAACAAAATATTACTTTGCTAACATATGATATTGTATTTTAACTCCAATCAAATTTCTCACATGTACCCCACTGGGCCCATACATCTCACAGAGGTCTGACCCAGTCTTTTAGACACATGTGGAATGTCAAATGCAATTCTTTGTGAACACAGATCCTGAGTATAAGTCTCCACATGTGTATAGCGTCAAGCATCAAAGGTTCTACTTGAGGCTAGAGTGAGTGACATGTTGGTGGAGAGTAAGCTGGAGCTATACCTGTTAAGATGTAGGTTGTCTCGAAGAAATAGCTCTGGCCGGTCTATGAAAGCTGCAAAGTTATCCACAAATGGAATTCCCATCGAACAGCACCCTTTAAGTACCCTTTAAGCCAAGTGTGCAATTGACTTAACACAACTAAAATCCATATCTGTGTATGGAGTAAGGTGATGAAAATCGACCAGAAATAGTGCAATGCTTACCAGATTCCAGCAGCATATTTATTTGTTTTAAAATCCTTGTTCAATTTCTCAGACTGCTGGAGTTTAATGTTGTTTGAACAAACATGGACAATGACAGTAGACATGGTGGGGTGCTTGCTAATGAGTAGCGGTAGCATGGAGGTAACATCAGCGATCATAGCTCCTGGTTAACAGAGGGTCTCAGCTTGCTAATGAGTAGCGGTAGCATGGAAGTAACGTCAGTGATCCTAGCTCCTGGGTAACAGAGGGTCTAAGCTTGCTGATGTGTAGCGGTAGCATAGAGGTAATGTCAGATGTCCTGGCTCCTGGGTAGCAGAAGGTTTCAGCTTGCTAATGAGTAGCGGTAGCATGGAGGTAACGTCAAAGATCTTAGCTCGTGGTTAACACAGGGTTTCAGCTTGCTAATGAGAAGCGGTAACATGGAGGTAACGTCAAAGATCTTAGCTCGTGGTTAACAGAGGGTTTCAGCTTGCTAACGAGAAGTGGTAACATGGAGGTAACGTCAGAGATCCTAGCTCCTGGTTAACAGGGGGTTTCAGCTTGCTAATGAGAAGTAGTAACATGGAGGTAACGTCAGAGATCCGAGCTCCTGGTTAACAGAGGGTTTCAGCTTGCTAATGAGAAGTGGTAACATGGAGGTAACGTCAGAGATCCTAGCTTGTGGTTAACAGAGGGTTTCAGCTTGCTAATGAGAAGTGGTAACATGGAGGTAACGTCAGAGATCCTAGCTCCTGGTTAACAGGGGGTTTCAGCTTGCTAATGAGTAGCGGTACCATGGAGGTAACATCAGAGATCCTGGCTCCTGGTTAACAGAGGGTCACAGCTTGCTAATGAGTAGCGGTAGCATGGAGCTAACATCAGAGATCCTGGCACCTGCGTAACAGAGGGTCTGAGCTTCTCAGATTACACCATTCTGTACCAAGGATGAACCCACCACGAGAACACAAGGAAGACAGATGGGTTTGATGAATGGCAGGGACTCTTCTGGGTGATCTGCCTCCCAGCAGGATGTGGGGAGCTGGCAGCAGAGACTGAGGAGCGCTGAAGCGTAAACTTGGCCACTTCCACCTGAGAGTGTGCAGGCAGCACTAGAGATGTAGCGGAGGGACCTGACACAGTCATAGGCATTTCCAGGTCTTCCAGAACCTTGAATATATTTCCCAGTTGAAGCACCCCTGAAGTGTTAGATAAATTGCCAGCAGTACACCACCCTGTATTCCACTGATGGTTTGCTTCTAAAGCTAAGCAGGGTCTGGCCTGGTTAGTCCCTGGATGGGAGAACACAGCTGCTGGAAGTGGTGTTGGAGGGCCAGTAGGGGGCCCAGTTCCCTCTGGTCTAAAGATCATTCCTCAAGTCCCCAGAGCAGTGATGGTGACAACTACTATTCGTAGCGTGCCATCTTTTTTGATGGAATGTTAAATGGGTGTCATGAATCTCTGTGTTCAACAAAGATAGCTATTCATAAGAGTAAGGGTGTTAACCTTGGTGTCATGGCCAAATTCCCAACCAGCATGCATTTCAATCATGGCCACCTAAAAATCCCTGACATTCTTAATTGGCATAAAAAAAACTACTCACCTATCCACCTGATAGCTAATGTGCGGTGAGCGTTCTGGTGCAAAATGGCTGCCGTGCATCACCAAAGTGAATGGGATTCTGTGCGTGTGACTGTGTATGGAAGTGGTTGCTACACATTGGTGGAAGATAAGGTGGACTTCTCCTATTACTATGTAACATGCTTTGGGTTATTGAAAAGTGCTATATAAATACAATTAGTTATTATTATTAGGGCCCTATTTTAACAATCTGAAACGCAAGTATCAAACGCGAAACGCAAGTTACATTGTGGGAGGGTCCCGGGCGCTGTTGCTATTTTACCGGCGGAATAAATGTTTCTTGCGCCCGACTCATATCTAAAATGGGTGGGTCTAAAGTAGCTTCATTAGTCATAGGTGTGGTTTGGGCGTAACGTGCAATAAACCAATCAGATCGTCATCTCACATTCCCCTTAAGAGCAGGCGCGCTTGTTCCATGGCCAATTGCTATTATAACGGCAATTTTCTATTGATTTTTCTTTTTACAAAATGTAAATAAATGTCACAAGACATAGCCTACTTTCCAATGTTTTGGACTCTCTCTCACTGAATCTTGAGGTTATGAATGCATGGTAATATTTTTGTAATGTAGTCTAACATTAGACCGAGATTACTCTTCTGTCAAATAAGCTTTCCACTCCCGTTCTGCATTTCTGGGCATTTAAGTGGCTGGCACGCATTTCAACATCACATCTCCTGAAGTCCTCTAATATTTCCTAATTAATGTCATCAACACATCCATGATTCATGGAAATGTTACGTAAAATACAACAAGCCACAAAGAATGCTGCGACTTGAGTAGTGTACCTGTTCTATCCAAACACCTGACGCACATTTTTAGTATGCCAAATGTTCGTTAAATTAGGCTACACTGCGTGTTTGTGTGGGTTTTTGATTAAACAGCATTTTACGCACTTGCTGGCATCATAAATTGTGTCATCATCAACCATGTCTTTAATGGATAGCTGTGGTCCCCTTCACAGCCACCCATCCAAGGGGGGATTCCTCATGGCAAAGTTGCCATAAATGAGTCGTGGCTTGAGCCTGAGTAATACTCAGTAAAGACATGGGTGATTTTACTATAAGCTTCGCAAATTGTGTGTGTATACTTGTTGATTGAATGGGTTCCCTTGAGGTTGATGTATATCAGTGCAAATAATTCATTATGAATAACTTGAGTAAATGTGTACACTAGATGTATACCTATTTTTCACATTTTCGGACACCACAATGACTTCCTCGTGCGGTAATATTTTTCCTTCTTATTATGTATTGCAATAATTAAGAACTGCTGCATTTGTGTAGATGAGAGGAGCAAAGTGTATTCGCGTTGTGCACACGTTACATTATAGTTAAGCATGCGCCCTTAAAATAGCATATGAATAACACGCCACTAACTTTAAACCAGGTTTTTCCTGGTCAGTGGCAGTATTGTTTTCAGGTACTGCAAGATAGCACCAGGGAACGTTTGTGCCGGAACACGCCTCTTCTTTTCGCTGAACCGCCCAACGAACGCAAGTTCATTCCCTAATTTACCGACGCGCGTCTGTGGAGGGAAAAGTCCCATATGCGTCGGGTGTAAGATAGGAAGGATACATGTGTTTGTGTAAAAATCAATTGCGCTGGGTGTAAGATAGGGCCCTTAGTATTACTATTATAAATTCTGTTTTCTGGAGTGCTTCACATCCCGGACAGCAATACGGGGAGCGACAGCAGTATCTGTCGCTCCCCGCAGTCGTCAATCATTCACTCTGGGTTTCTCCTCATTTGAATATAGAGGAACTCTCTCTCGATTTGACGGCCAGGCCAGAGCGCAGTTTTGCGGATGCAACAGCCTGTCCATTTCAGCCTACTGTCACTTGTTTTAATACGTTCGACCGGCCGTCAAAGTAAAATGTGACTGCCCGTTTGGCCCGGAATGGACCGGCCGTTCGGGAAAACTCCCGATCCTCCCGATGGCCAGTCCGCCCCTGGTTATTGGGCCCGGAGGCTAGCAGCTAGCGGTTTGTAGCTCGGCACTGGCTTCACGGTGAGTAATTAATTAAAATATGAATAAATTAATAAAACCACACACTACAGTGTAAAAAGGGAAATATTTCAAAAAAACTAAAACCAAGTAAAAACTACGAGATGAAATGGACCAAGAAAAAAAATAGAAACAAAATGTTGCTGGCATCTAGGCGACATCACATGACTTCACAACAGGCCTACACACAAATTAGGCATATGATTACATCCTACTGTAGAGACAGCAGGCTTTTGTATGATAAAATGTCTCTCAAATGACACCTCCGTGCTCTGGTTTGAACTTTCACATAATTCATTTAAATGCCATTATTTATTTCGGTATTTCTGATAATGTGAGACACACTGTCAAGCTAACGGTGGGTGTGTCATTCAAATTATTTAGTTACAGAGGACAGCTAGATAATAGCATGTTTGTAATTCCAAAGAAGTTTACCGACAGTATTTGTTAGCTAAAAGAAATGGAAACTGGGACTGAAACATGCAATTAGGAATATCCTGACTGATCAGGACATTATAAGCAAGATATCTTGAATAGGTTAAAATATTAATTTAAAAAACAATTGTTTAAGCATATCATAATAGGATCCATAACTAAATCTAGGGGTTGGTTGTCAAAGTTTTTGATTGAGAGTCATCTGGTTCAAGGTTTACACACACACACACACACACACACACACACACACACACACACACACACACGCACACACACACACACACACACACACATACATGAGGAGATTGTCACACACACACACAAAGGTTTACACACACACACATGCGCACAAATGTCACAGGTGTGACTAATTAGCAATTCCACCTAATTTATTTATTGCTGATTGAATCTGTGAGGAGGTTATTTAAGAATCTGTTTGGTTAAATTATCGGCCACCCACAGGAAGTGATCTAGTCTCAGGGAGCATGGCTATGGAGGATGAGGCTATGAGGGTGAGGCTTTAAGGACTAGGCTTTGAGGATGAGGCTTTGAGGATGAGGCTTTGAGGATGAGGCTATGGAGGATGAGGCTATGGAGGATGAGGCTAAGGAGGATGAGGCTTTGGAGGATGAGGCTATGGAGGATGAGGCTATGGAGGATGAGGCTATGAGGATGAGGCTATGAGGATGAAGCTATGGAGGATGTGGCTATGGAGGATGAGGCTATGAGTCTATGGAGGATGAGGCTATGAGGATGCGGCTATGGATGATGAGGCTATGGAGGATGAGGCTATGGAGGATGAGGCTATGGAGGATGAGGCTATGGAGAATGAGGCTATGAGGATGAGGCTATGGAGTATGAGGCAATAGAGGATAAGGCTATGAGGCTATGGGGGATGAGGCTTTGAGGATGAGGCTAAGAGGCTATGGAGGATGAGGCTATGGAGGAAAAGGCTATGAGGCTATGGGAGATGAGGCTTTGAGGATGAGGCTATGGAGGATGAGGCTAAGAGGCTATGGAGGATGAGGCTATGGAAGATGAGGCTATAGAGGATGAGGCTATGTAGAATGAGGCTATGGAGGATGATGCTATGAGGATGAGGCTATGGAGGATAAGGCTATGGAGGATGAGGCTATGGAGGATGAGGCTTTGAGGATGAGGCCTTGAGGATAAGGCTATGGAGGATGAGGCTATGGAGGATAAGGCTATGGAGAATGAGGCTTTGAGGATGAGGATATGGTGGATGAGGGTATGGAGGATGAGGCTATGGAGGATGAAGCTATGAATGATAAGGCTATGGAGAATGAGTCTATGATGATGAGGCAATCGAGGATGAGGCTATGGAGGATGACGCTATGGAGGATGAGGCTATGAGGATGAGACAATCAAGGATGAGGCTATGGAGGATGAGGCTACGGAGGCAAAGGCTATATAAAATGAGGCTATGAGGATGAGGCCATCGAGGATGAGGCTATGGAGGATGAGGCTATGGAGGATAAGGCTATGGAGGGTAATGTTATATAGAATGAGGCTATGAGAATGAGGCCATCAAGGATGAGGCTATGGACTATGAGGCTATGGAGAATGAGGCTATGAGGATGAGGCAATTGAGAATGAGGCTATGGAGGATGAGGCTATGGAGGATGAGGCTATGGAGGATGAGGCTTTGAGGATGAGGCTATGGAGGATGAGGCTATGAGGCTATGGAGGATGAGGCTATGGAGGATGAAGCTATGGAGGATGAGGCTAAAGAGGATGAGGCTATGGAGGATGAGGCTATGGAGGATAAGGCTATGGAGGATGAGGCTATGAGGATGAGGCTATGGAGGATGAGGCTA
>JACXGM010041471.1:0-10046 GCA_016801145.1 Umbra pygmaea
GTGACAGCTGAGTGCCTGTATCTACAGTGACAGCTGAGTACCTGTATCTACAGTGACAGCTGCGTGCCTGTATCTAGAGTGACAGCTGAATACCTGTATCTAGAGTGACAGCTGAATACCTGTATTGTTCCTAGAGTGACTGCATTTACCTGTTTTGTATCAACAATGACAGCAGAGTACCTGTATCTATACTGACAGCCGAATACCTGTATCTACAATGACAGCTGAGTACCTGTATTTACAGTGACAGTTGAGTACCTGTGTCTTTTACTGACAGCTGAGTACCTGTATCTACAATGACAGCTGAGTACCTGTATTTACAGTGACAGTTGAGTACCTGTATCTACAGTGACAGCTGAGTACCTGTATCTACAGTGACAGCTGAGTGCCTGTATCTACAGTGACAGCTGAGTGCCTGTATCTACAGTGACAGCTACAGTGACAGCTGAGTGCCTGTATCTACAGTGACAGCTGAGTACCTGTATCTACAGTGACAGCTGAGTAACTGTATCTACAGTGACAGCTGAGTACCTGTATCTATAGTGACAGTTGATTACCTGTATCTACAGTGACTACATTTACCTGTTTTGTATCAACAGTGGCAGCAGAGTACCTGTATTTACACTGACAGCTGAGTGCCTGTATCTACAATGACAGCTGAGTGCCTGTATCTACAGTGACAGCTGAGTACCTGTATCTACAGTGACAGCTGAATACACTGTAATTACAGTGACAGTAAGATACCTGTATCTACAGTGACAGCTAAGTACCTGTACCTACAGTGACAGCTGAGTACCTGTCTATAAAATGACAGCATAGTGCATGTATTTACAGTGACAGCAAGATACCTGTATCTACAGTGACAGCTGAATACCTGTATTGTATCTACAGTGACAGCAGGGTACCTGCATTGTATCTACAGTGACAGCAGGGTACCTGTATTGTATCTACAATGACAGCAGGTTACCTGTATTGTATCTACAGTGACAGCAGGGTACCTGTATTGTATCTGCAGTGACAGCAGGCTACCTGTATTGTATCTACAGTGACAGCAGGGTACCTGTATTGTATCTACAGTGACAGCAGGGTACCTGTATTGTATCTACAGTGACAGCAGGGTACCTGTATTGTATCTACAGTAGGAGCATGTTAAAACAAAGTTTAATTTCCTTTCATCAAAGAAAGACATACAGGAAAACTATACTCATTGTAGACACATCAAAGTACAGTGCAAACAATCACACAGAAGAAAAAAAAGACAGAACCACATCAACAGAAAGAAACTCACAGAGACTAAGAAAAATGCACGTTAACCTTCAATCATGGTTCAATGATCCTCAGAGTCCCTTACCTTCCATTGAAAAAAGTAGGAAGGAGGGCAAAGGGGACAAAAACGATAGATGTTTTAAATGTCACAATCTTATCACAATGAGGACTGCAGGCAACAGGTGGTTTCAGGCTGGTGTCAGGAGGTTCATGCATCAGAAGCTTGGCATGCATTATCCACGGAGTGCAGCTCAGGTAAAGTGCACATCGCAGGGCGTGCCTTCTACCTATTATGGATTGGATAAAAACACCCAATGCCTAAACTGTTTTGTGGTTGTAAGCAAACGCCATCTATCATCGTTGTGAGAGAGTTGTGAGGCCATGGTCAGTCAGGATTCACCGGTCACCAAACAAACAGCAAAGAAAATAGAAGGGCTGTGTTTCTGTGTGACTGTAAGCCTCGGATGGGTTCACTGTGACTAACTGACTCAAGATGCCACTATCAAACTGGGCTTTATTTTCCCAGAGGAGGGGACAGGGAGATGGATATCAAACAGAGCAAGCAGGACCACAGTGGAAGAACGGCACAGCTAACCATGCAGGTATATCTTGGAAGAGCCAGGCCATGCAGAAAATGAACTCTGTCAGATCACCATTGATCAGGAATTTTGAGGGTATTGGGTAGTTTGTTTGGAGGGTTTGAAATATATTTATTAAGTGGACGGGACTTGCATACACTAGGTATATAGGCACACATTGT
Organism: Umbra pygmaea; assembly: GCA_016801145.1. NCBI lineage: Eukaryota > Metazoa > Chordata > Actinopteri > Esociformes > Umbridae > Umbra > Umbra pygmaea. The sequence continues at coordinate 2,027 of JACXGM010041471.1, forward strand.
GCAAGCACACACATATAGATACACACAAACACAGGCACACACACTGTGTTGCTGTATCAAAGCTGTGACTGAGTGTGCATTAACAATAGCTAAATCAGGTTTAGGGTCTGAGAGTTGTCAGAATAAATGGAGAGAAGGCTAGTGTCAGAGGCATGGATAAGATAGATATACCGACTGACAAATAGAATTACCCTGGAGGGCCTCTGTACCATCTTATAACAGTGTACAGCTAGCAGCCTAGCCGCAGGCTACATTAAATATAGCAGACATCTTCCCTACCTGTGTGTGACAATTTCTTAAGAACAGCAACACAGTTGTAATGCATTATCATCTAAGCATGGCTCGTGAATGCAAAACCAAGATGCCTTTTTATGATCTCATTGAGATGGCAGCATCCAGGCCCGACCCTTGCTTTCAGGAGCCCTAAAGGAGGCCTTTTCAATGGGCCCCTCCTCAGGGGTGGGCCCCTTATTAGCAGTCGAAAATTATCACAGGGTGACAAATAGCCAAATAGAACAAAGGTACTTTGAAGCAGTGGTTCTCAATTGCAATCCGACCACCAACTGCTTTATTATCTGGTGGAGTAGAAAACCAACAGCAGGCAATTGAGAACCACTGCTTAAAAAATTGGTTAATGTCTTGTGTTCAAAACTTTAGAGAGAGGTCCACCTTGGCCCCTGCTCCTTGGCCCCCCGGGGTGAAGCGTGAGGGTGTGGTTTAGGGGGCAGCCAGTTTACTGTGTGTTCTGAATGTCTTGATGCAGTGATGGCCACTCCGGTGCAGTACGTGTCAATTTTGCAGGCAGGAAGGGGTGTTCAGAGGCAGGGACCTCACCACATGCTAACAAACTGTGGGCAGCGTTAGCACAGTGCCTTGCTGCTGCGGCTCCCCTGCCCTGCCTAACGTACCTTCTGAAGCCAGAGCGGCCGTGCTGGTGGTGGCCGCAGGGCTGGTGTGCTGACGGCCCACTATTGGACAGAGATGCGTTCAGTTGGGAGGAGCTAGGGGCCTCTCTAGAGCACTGTGCCACTCCCTTAAGTGCCCTGCTCCCCTCCACTCACCCGGATACATCCACGAACTGCCAACCGTACAGCCTACCAATACTTACTTCAGAGTTTACATGCAGTGTTAATCAAAACACTATCAATGGACTGTCACGGATCACAAATGTCTAGAAAAGAAACAGCCACAGAAAACACTGTTCCACAAGTGACTGTAATTCAGTGCTATAAAGCGTAATCATGCATTTAACAACACAACCTTTTCCTACTTTTAAAGTGGAAGACAGTTCAATGATGTCTGCACTCCATGATAGGGCTTCACAGAACGGCCTTCAAACAAGGCTGTCGAGTCCTTATGTATGTGCTGCTACGATTTCAAATCGCTCTCCGATTGTCTTTCGTTCGTTCTAGGCCTAGGGAGTTTATTCCAAGCGACTATGCTTCTGAATGCGGAATGTTTGTGTTTTGGGGGTTAAGGCGAAGTATCTATAAAGCACTTTTACCTGCTGTAAAATGTGGTTTATAAAATACATTTGATTGAATAATTGATGTCTCAATCAGCAAGAAATGTAGGCCGCAAAAAAGAGCTTAGTGTCCAAATAATCCATAATAAAAAAAAGGTGGATTCATAGAATGACAAACAACCTACTTCTGCAAACCTACACTTAACCAGGCCCTGTATTATGAATCTCAATGCCTCCAAACATGAACGTATTTACTGTGGTCTCCAATGGTCTCACATAGACATGTTCTTCCCAGTGTAGGTTTGAATCTGAGCCAATGCTCAATCGGCAAGTGAGTTTCTCCTCTATGTTCTTAACTGGCTAGCTATTACAGCATGAATAGGCCAGAAAATAAATCAAATGTAAGTGTTTTCATTTCTGTTTCAGTGGGAAAGTCTTCTACTATAAGTTTTCAAGTACTCTTAATAAGGGAACATAAAGTCATTGCAAAGGCACTAAATCTGTATTACTCAAACTGGTTTTCGTTTTAACTTAATTTACTATTAGTTTGGATAAGAGCATTAAAGCACTTTTAAATGTCAAGCTGATCCCTCACCTGAGAAGTTTCTGGATACCAGCATAGTAGTAAGGATAGCTCCCTGGGGACGACAAAACACTCAAAATACAGCGGAGAGTACGTTGGTGTATAACAGACCTAACAACACATGGGATTTATGTGTGTAAACGTGTGTGCAAATCAAGTTTGTGTGTGTGCGCATGTGGCCTTGTGTGTGAGTGTAGGCTTGTGTGTGTCTGTACCTTGAGTTTTCTCCGGGCATTGAACTTGCGCAGACACTCCACGGTCTCTTGACGATGCATCATTGAGGCCACAGTGGATCGTTGCTGAATGGATGGAGGGGAGGCAAGCATAGACGTAAGAACAGTTAGATCATAACACACGTTGCTGAATGGATGGAGGGGAGGCAAGCATAGACGTAAGAACAGTTAGATCATAACACAAGCGGCACACAGTAAAGTGCCAATATCGCCGCTATGTTAGACTGTCTCTATTAAAGGTAAGTGAGGTGCGAGTGACGCGGTGACTTACGCAGACCCATGGGTGCTTAAGGGCCTGTTCAGCTGTGATCCTTTTGGCAGGGTTAATAGTCAGCATTTGGTTGATCAGGTTCTTGGCCTCTGGGGTCACAGTGTCCCACTCTGGGGAGGGGAACTGGGGCAGGGGGGATGAGAGATATGAGTACGTCTGCAACCGTGTTGGAATTTCAGGTGACTGTTATTGTTTACCGATGATATCTAAAGTTTCACCAACAAGAAACATTCCTAAATATATTTTCCGTTTGCAAAATCCTCTCTCTCTAATGCAGTTATTATTGCAATGAAAAGGATGTTGCTTCGGCAATTAAGTTGTCAAAAAAGACAGGACAATGACAGGAAAGATGAAGGCCAAACAACGGATGAAAGGCTTTTACAATAAGATTTTTTTAAACCACTTTCAAAATGTGCCTACTCCTAAGTCCAGACATGCAGACTGCTGGAACATTTTGAGTAGCCAAAGCCACACCAACATACCTCTGAATACCTTAATCAGATAATCGAAGCCAAGTCAGCTCAGCAAAGCGACATTTAGAAATTGTGTCATTTGCTTTAATAGTCTAATTTTTTGAAGATGTAGCGTTCACTGATGGTGTTATATTTTGAGGTGACCTAAACTACTGGAATGGAAGCAGTCGCAGACTGAAATATTTATCTAACATTAGCACAGTGGAGGATTTCAGTTTGAGTCATCAAGCAATGAAAACAAGCCCACATGGCAGGAGGATGCCAAAAATGTATGCTTTTTTTATCTCATTTTGATGGAGTTAACAGGAACTCTAATTGGATTGCATTGTGCTTTCAGACAGCAAATTAAACAAAATTAACAAAAACAAAAACTCAAAAATACATTTTATTGTACAGTATCTAAATCATGGAGCACAAGCCTCAGAGTGTGCGGTAGGTCTCGAAGGCTACTGCTGTTCCTAAACACGTCCCTGTACTGTACCACCTATTAGGATGGACATTCTTTGATCACTGATGATGCTGCAGAAGTACAAACAGACATGGCAGACATGTTTGGTTCCCTTGCATTTTATTCAAATAATGCACCTTTACCCTGAAAAGTGTTGAAATTAAAAGATCTACCGTACATGCATGTCTGGTTTGCAGTAAACAAAACAGCTGTGAAAAGAACATCATTTTTGCTAATTCTATAAAGACATTGTACAATGGCCTGGACATTATTGTTGATTTCCTCGAGATGTTATCTGAATTGATTTGATTCTAGTGGTACCTCAAGCAGACCATTCTCTTTTAATTAGTTTCAAAGGTGTGTTCAATTGCATTATCACTCAATCAGCCAATTTACATGGAAAAGAGTATAAAAGAGAGAGATAAGAGAAACCAGTGAGGTGTCTGCAGATGTTAGAATGAAGGTAATAATCAAGCATGATCAATGTAAACCTGAATCAGAATCAGAAGAGATTAATTGCCAAGTAAATTTGAAAAAACAAGGATTTTTTTGGTCTGTTGGCGCATGTCTTTTTTTGTACATAAAACGGTATAATGTAAACAGCACAATTTTAACTTTATGTACGAACAGGATATCTACAGTATATTAATAGGTATATACACTCACCTAAAGGATTATTAGGAAAACCCGTTCAATTTCTCCTTAATGCAATGATCTACTCAACCAATCAAATGGCAGTTGCTTCAATGCATTTAGGGGTGTGGTCCTGGTCAAGACAATCTCCTGAACTCCAAACTGAATGTTAGAATGGGAAAGAAAGGTGATTTAAGCAATTTTGAGCGTGGCATGGTTGTTGGTGCCAGACGGGCCGGTCTGAGTATTTCACAATCTGCTAAATTACTGGGATTTTCACGCACAACCATTTCTAGGGTTTACAAAGAATGGTGTGAAAAGGGAAAAACATCCAGTATGTGGCAGTCCTGTGGGCGAAAATGCCTTGTTGATGCTAGAGGTCAGAGGAGAATGGGCCGACTGCTTCAAGCTGATAGAAGGGCAACTTTGGCTGAAATAGCCACTCGTTACAAACGAGGTATGCAGCAAAGCATTTGTGAAGCCACAACACGCACAACCTTGAGGCGGATGGGCTACAACAGCAGAAGACCCCACCAGGTACCACTCATCTCCACAACAAATAGGAAAAAGAGGCTACAATTTGCAAGAGCACACCAAAATTGGACAGTTGAAAGCTGGAAAAATGTTGCCTGGTCTGATGAGTCTCGATTTCTCGATTTCAGAATTTGGCATAAACAGAATGAGAACATGGATCCATCATGCCTTGTTACCACTGTGCAGGCTGGGGGTGGTGGTGTAATGGATGTTTTCTTGAAACACTTTAGGCCCCTTAGTGCCAATTGGGCATTGTTTAAATGCCACGGCCTACCTGAGCATTGTTTCTGACCATGTCCATCCCTTTATGGCCACCATGTACCCATCCTCTGACGGCTACTTCCAGCAGGATAATGCACCATGTCACAAAGCTCGAATCATTTCAAATTGGTTTCTTGAACATGACAATGAGTTCATTGTACTAAAATGGCCCCCACAGTCACCAGATCTCAACCCAATAGAGCATCTTTGGGATGTGGTGGAACGGGAGCTTCGTGCCCTGGATGTGCATCCCACAAATCTCCATCAACTGCAAGATGCTATCCTATTAATATGGGCCAACATTTCTAAAGAATGCTTTCAGCAAATTGTTGAATCAATGCCACATAGAATTAAGGCAGTTCTGAATGCAAAAGCATGTCAAACACAGTATTAGTATGGTGTTCCTAATAATCCTTTAGGTGAGTGTATATACAATGCCTTGCGAAAGTATTCGGCCCCCTTGAACTTTTTTAGCCAAAACATTTATCGTTCTGTTTTTCTCAAGTCTTTCAGGGAAAAACAACCTGTTTTAAAAAAACTGCTGCACAAGGGTTAACTAGCTATATTGTGTTCCATATGATGAATAAGGGGGATTTATAATGAATCATCAAATCAGCCAACAGTACATCAAAATCGGGTACTGGCACCAAACGAGTGCTGGTTTAATTATTTTGTCCCTTCAACAATGCAAAGTCATTGCGCACATATAACTTGTCAAAATACGATGCCTATTCAAAACGGTACACAGAAGACATGTTTTTTTACTTCCACAATTAATAAAAAGGCATTCATGTTAGCAGGGAATATACGTCGCTAGTGTTTTCAAACATGGATTTCAAAGTAGCCTATTTCTGATGTTGAGTCAGACAGTGGCGAAAAGAGAGAAGAACATTAGGCTATTCTGACTCCTCGAGCAAGAGAATAATTCTGTAGTTAAAGACAAAATCCGATGTTTCTCAGTTACTGCTTTTGTTATATTTATTTTCAATGTCGTATTTGTGCATCGATTATTAAACCAGACATATTTATCAAGTGCTTCTGGAAATTACGTTGGATATCTGTACTCCCGTTGTGCAGCACCAAATCCGATTGGTTAATGAAGGACAACTATCAAAATGCACAGACTAAATGTTTTTTTTTAGGCAAAACCCAAGGTTTTGTTTTACCGAAGTTGTATCAAATTCAAATTGTACTATGCCTACTATGTGTTTTGCCATTTGTTTGGCATTTTGTTTGAAGAAATTTAAATATTTTGATATATTTATTTGAGATTTGAAACTATTCTGTGTATTATATTAAGAAGTTTGTTCATTCAGTATTGTTTTAATATCATTTTTTACCCCCAAAAAATAATCATAATTGGTCGATCAATTGGTATCGGCTTTTTTGGTCTTCCAATAATCGTTAATCAGTATCGGCCTTAAAAAACTCATAATCGGTCGACCTCTAGTTTCAAGTCGCAATTATTCTCTCCAAAGGATGTGCATCAAAATATTGCATTAAGGGTGCAAATATTACTGTCCGTTCATTTGTTTAATTTATTTGTTAATTTGTTACTTCATAAATGAAAACCAAAATTTAGGTTGTATTGAATGTGACAAAGAATGGTGGATACTAAATACTTTTAGCAAGTTCTACTTTGTTCAGAGGAAATTTTGATTTAAAATAAAAGGGGGGATATGTACAAATACCTTTGGCCAAGTCAGTATGTACCAGCCAGATACTTAGACCACTGGACACCCCTAAGCCACTGAAATGCATACCTTTTTAAATACAAATGAAATACAACCACTAAAAAAGTACAGATACATGCAGATATCGAAAAAATAAATCAGTTGGTGGTTGAAGTTGACAAAAATACACTTGGAACATTTTTCAGCAAAAAAAGATTGGATCGACCTTTACACAGAAAAACAGGCACACGGTAGTCACTTCAGCCTTTCATCAACTGAAAGAGACTGTGTACATTGAAAAACTTAGCCCTTACACAACAATTTGAAAGTGTGACCTTGCAAGACTACCCAGCCCTAAACCAAAAGCATATACGTTCCTGCTGCTTGTATACACATTAGAGAAACCTTGTTAGCTTGTATTCCTCAGGCAGTAGTTTCAGTAATGGCCCTGGCTGCCAAAGTGCCTCTTTCCCTGGGATAGTTAGTGCAGAGGGACACTCTGACAGGATCGATGGGCAGGAAACACAGCTCTGTATCTCAGCCAATTAAAAATGAACCAAAACAAAATAAGTGTGTGTGTGTGCGCGCAATGAAAGTAACACAAGAAAAAAGTGAGACAAAAACACAAAAAACACAATCAAATACACCCCCACAGCCACTCACACTCATAACAGGCCAATGCCCAGCGTGAGGTCTATTGAGTTCTCCCTCCAGTCCGGACTGTCCTCTCATCAGTATAAATGACTTGCATGCTGCTAACATTACCTGGCAGGCTGACACCACAGCGTTGCCTCTGCACAGCTGCCCCTTCCATCGTCCCTCATCCCCACCAACACACACACCTCATCCAATCATACATACAAACAGCTGTAAGCAGAACGCACGTAATCACGAGCTCACACAGACATAATTCAAGGACACTATCAAGGCAATGAAGGCATAAAAACGAGCAGGCTGACACCCTTTGAGCTCTCGTTGAATTGGTCATTATATAAGCAGGCGGACATGTGTTGTAATGCATAGTGGAGGCTGGTACTCAGAGGGCAGATGTTCTGAACTCACATCGTAGGCTCCAGCCTTGATCTGCTGGTAGAGCTTGTGCTGGTCCTCATCCCAGAACGGAGGGTAACCTACCAGCAGGATGTACAGGACCACACCTGGATACAGAAGACATACATAGGTGGGGGTTAGCGCGTACACACACACACGCACACACACGCACACACACGCACACACACACACACACACACACACACACACACACTGGAGAAACCACTTACCACAGGCCCAGATATCCACAGGTTTTCCATAGGGGTCCTTCCTCAACACCTCTGGGGAGAGATAGCCTGGAGTGCCTGCAAAACCTACAACAGAAAAACAGCCTTTCAAAGAGCAACAACAACAACATCAACAATAAAGGCAACTACAATATAGTCTAGGATGTAG
>JACXGM010041472.1:0-10046 GCA_016801145.1 Umbra pygmaea
ACTCAAGAAGTTTGGCATGTCTGCCAGGATTTTAATAAACTTCTACAGGTGCACCATTGAAAGCATCCTTTCAGGTTGCATTACAGCCTGGTACGGCAGCTGCTCCGCTGCTGATCGCAAGGCCCTTCAGAGGGTGGTGAAGTCAGCGGAGCGCATCATAGGCTGTTGTCTCCCCACCGTGCAAGGCATCTACCACAAGTGATGCCTGAGGAAAACACATAACATCTTACAAAGACCACAGTCATCCAGGCCGTGCCCTTTTCTCACTGCTGCCATCTGGTAGACGTTACCGGAGCATCAAATCACGGACTACCAGACTAAAAAACAGTTTCTTTCCGCAGGCCATTCGGATGCTTAACACAGAACATTGATTACAAATCATTTCTTGAGCCCTGTCATTCTCTGGTCACTATATCCACTCTACATCTGAGTAGCAGAATTCAATGCACCTTTAAAAATATTCATAATATTTATTACTTCTGCTGTTGTACACTCCGGATCACTGTTCAGTACATAGTGTAGTGCTATTATTATTATCATTATTGTCTTAAAATTTCTTCATATTGTATATAATCTTTATAAGCCCACTGTGTAGATGTGTCGAGCCATGTCACAAGAATTTCTCTGCATAGGATGATGTGATGACATTCGATGCATATGACAAATAAACAACTTTGACTTTGACTTTGACATGAAAATTGCATTGAACATATTATTTAGAACAGGGGTGTCAGTGCGCTCTTTGCAGAAGCAGAACGTTAATGCATGGCAGGTCATCTCTACACAAAAAACTATATATTTTCATATGCCAAATATAATAGCAAACTTGAGTTTGACACCTGTGATTTACAACAATTAGGTCTAATACCATGAAGGTTTTAGCCTATAATTTCTGAGACAGGCAGTTGGGCCTGGAGTTTTGATGAGAATCGCTTTGCATAATTGTCGTTTAGAATAATTTGATGAACACAATAACATGAACAATGGTGTGTTGATAAAATTATTCTGAATAACATGTTCGGGGTGATTTTTACAAAAACTCATAGGTCGAACTGCCTGAGGTAGGTTATTCCCTGTCAGAAAGTTTAGAGGGTGAGTTTTCATCAAGATAGCTTGAACAATTGTTTTTAAGAATAGTTTGATTTAGACAAAAGCTGTAGTATATACTAGATTCAAATTTCCTCAACAACTGTCGGGGCAGATGGAATGTAGCTGATATCAGACCAATATGGCAAGACCTCTGCGGACGTGGATCAACCCTAAAAGAAAGGGTAAGCCAATCCTGTTTCATAGGTCATCTTACAGCAGTGTGACTTAAAAAAATGCTCTTTCAACTGGAGCATTGGATATGGGGAGGATGAGCAATTCTATAGCACCAAAAGCTAAATCCTGGAAACAGTGGTTTTCTCCAGCATCTTTAAATGATTCCACATCAAGCCAAAATGTGTCAATGGCCAGGTTGGTTTGAAAAACCTGCGGAGGCAACATTAGTGTGTTTGAGGTACGGGCCGCGCCGACGTGTGTGACGTGAGCTGAAGGTATTGGGAGTGTCTGTTGTGAGTTTACGGGGCACGTCAGCCAGAGCTGTAGTGGGTGTGTGTGTGAGTGATTGAGTGAGACTACTGCCTGCTGAACAGAGGGTCGCAGGAAGAAGGATCTGATGTGCCTGTGTTTTGGCTACAGAAACCCGCCAAACTGATCTTAAACCAGCCCAATTTCTATCTACCCGCCCAAATCTTTTTTGCCCACAATACAGATTGCAAAACCAACCAATCTGGCGGGAAACTGCCAAATCTGGCAACCCTGCAGGAAGAAATCACAGAGACAGTGCTGTTTAAAGATATGATTGGGCCAGTTCAGTGTCAAATGTAATTAAGTTCACATGAGACACTGAAAATATATTTAATATTTTTTTGTGTACAATGTATTTGAACTGTTGTAATTGCTGAAACGTTGTAATTGACATTGTCAATGAAACGTTGTAATTGAAAACATGTTAAATGTTTTTTGCAATCACATACTCTTGTTTCTTTTCACAATGATTATTGAAATGAATTTTAATGAGCGCTATTATTCTGAAAGGACAAATCAGAGTTTGTGTTGCCGACATAACATAGTGTTGCCAGGCGAATGTGTTTGCCCCCCTGCTAGAACCACGCCTGAACCAATGGGCCGGTGAGTTAAATGGGCTGTGTCTGTCAGAAAAAAAACTAGCCTATACAGTGTCTGCCAAAAGTATTCGGCCCCCTTGAACTTTTCAACCTTTTGCCACATTTCAGGCTTCAAACATAAAGACATGAAACTGTAATTTTTTGTGAAGAATCAACAACAAGTGGGACACAATTATGAAGTGGAACGAAATGTATTGGATATTTCAAACTTTTTTAACAAATAAACAACAGAAAAATTGGGCGTCCAAAATTATACAGCCCCCTTAAGTTACGTTTAGGTCTTGGTAGATTGCAGTGGTCTGATACTCCTTCCATTTCAATATTATTGCTTGCACAGTGCTCCTTGGGATGTTTAAAGCTTGGGAAATCTTTCTGTATCCAAATCCAGCTTTAAACTTCTCCACAACAGTATCTCGGACCTGCCTGGTGTGTTCCTTGTTCTTCATGATGCTCTCTCTGCTTTCAATGGACCTCTGAGACAACCACAGAGCAGGTTCATTTATACGGAGACTTGATTACACACAGGTGGGTTCTATTTATCATCATTAGTCATTTAGGTCAACATTGGATTATTCAGAGATCCTCACTGAACTTCTGGAGAGAGTTTGCTGCACTGAAAGTAAAGGTGCTGAATAATTGTGCTCACCCAATTTTTCAGTTGTTTATTTGTTAAAAAAGTTTGAAATATCCAATAAATTTCATCCACTTCATGATTGTGTCCCACTTGTTGTTGATTATTCACAAAAAATTACAGTTTTCTATCTTTATGTTTGAAGCCTGACATGTGGCAAAAGGTCGAAATGTTCAAGGGGGCCGAATACTTTCGCAAGGCACTATATGTGATATTTTTGACTAAAGTGTTTTGGGCAAGCAGCCCAGTGTCAATTGAAAGAACATAGGGCAGCGGATTTAGGCCAATATATGGTGCTGTAAAATTACAGTAATATACTGGCAGCTGACGTTACCAGTACAGAGCTGTTTAATTAAGTGTTGCTATGCACAAGATTACAGCTCATTACTGTATTCTAACAATACAGCTTACTACTGTATTCAGTGCTCGAATTGGGGTGGTACTCAATGGTACGCAGTGCCCGCAACTCTGGGTTTTACTCTGAAGCGTACCTGCACTTTTTCTGGGGTACCACCAGGTAGCCGGTACTCAACCACACTGACAGAGAAAGTGTCAGTGTCAGAGAGATTGGTAATGATCCTAACGTTTCATAAACTAGACTACCCAGAGGGCACTACGTGACTTCAGATCTCATGACGAATCGCTTAAAGGGAAGCAGTCGGAAAAAGTTCTGAAGTTGATCGCCGGGATGGGACGTACTCGGAAGGAGAGAAGTGCGCGGAGGCTGTTGGCTAGTGTGGAAACGCGAGATTTACGAACTGCGTAGGCTGTGGCAGAGATCGGATTGGCAGATCGCGACAGCTGAACTGTGACTGAGGTCGGCATGGAAGGGAGATCAGATGGGAGTGTGGATATTGCCGATGTAGGGGGAAGTTTTGAGGAGTCACCATATGTGAGGAGGAAGAAGAAGCGTGCATGGGAGAAAGAGGGTGGTGAGTATAGCTCGGGAGATGGGAAAGGGACATCACGGGAAGAGGTGGAGTTGGGATATAATGTATTAGTGGTGTTTACAGCCCCGACAGGGAAGGTGATGCACCCGATATTACTCACTGCGGCAATCAGGACACAGGCTGGGAGGGTGAAAGATGCAAGGTGTTTGAGTGGTGGTAGGGTTCTTATTGTGGTGAGTGAGTCACAAAGGGATACGTTACTGAAGATGGATGTGTTGAATGGGGGTAAGGTGAAGTGTCAAGTGCCTGGGAGTGCAGCGAAGGTGAGAGGGGGGATCACGGGGGTGCCGGAGGATCTGTCGATGGATGAGCTTAAAAAGGATGTGTTGGGAGGTATAGTGGTGGAAGCAAGACAGATGAGCAGTAGGTTGATGCAGTTAGAAAAGGTGAGTCTGACAGTGTTGGTGAAGTTTGGAGTAGGGTGCACATTGGGTTTCTCAGCTTTTATGTGAGGGAATATGTGCCACCACCACTGCTGTGTTTTAAGTGCCAGCGTATGGGGCATGTGGCTGCTGTGTGCAAGGGGCAGGGTATGTTTGGCTCAGGTGTATATTTAGACATTACGGGGCAGATGATTGACAAGAGTTTGGCTGCGGCACAGGGTGATGGGGTAGAGCATGTATTGACTTAGGATGGTGTTTGTGGTCCTTCAATGGAATGCAAGGAGTTCGGTGCTAATGGACAGGAGTTTAAGAGGTTTGTGTATGGTTTGGATGTAGTGCCTGATGTGGTGTGTGTGCAAGAAACATGGCTTAAACCTAGTTTGGACTTTTTATTCCAGGGTTTAGGTCGGTTAGGTGTGATAGAGTTAAGGGCACAGGTGATGGTTGTGCTACGTTTGTTAAAGAGGTAGTGGATTAGAGACAGGTGGAGGTTCAGGTCACAGATTGTGTGGGCATAGAGGTTATGGGTCTTAGGGAGAATATAGGGATTGTTAATTATTATAACCCCTGTGAGCAGCTGGTGGTGGAGAGTTTGGAAGAGGTTGATAGGAGGTGCAGTGCTGGTAAGGTGATGTGGTGTGGGGATTTTAATGCGCATAACGAGGTGTGGGGTAGTGTGAGGTGGGATGGTAATGGTAGGATGGTGGAGGACTTATGGGGTGTTGTGGGCTGGTGTGTATGAATGATGGGAGGGGCACTAGGATTGATGTTGTAAGGGGGACGTGTCTAGATTTGACTCTGGTGTCTGCTTCGTTAGCGGGGAGGTGTGAGTGGGAGTTGCGGCGTGAGACTACAGTAGGTAGTGATTACTACCCTGTGGGGTGTAGAGTAGAGGTATGTAGACATGATAGAGTGGTGTCTCATAGGTGGTGTTTTGGGAAGGTAGACTGGAAGGAATGTGAGCATGTGTGTGAAGGGGTGTATGGGCAGGTGTTAGAGGATGAGTCAGTCGATGTGTGTGCAGAGTTAGTAACGGTCGGGATTTTAGCAGCAGCAGTGCTGACGATATCGGTGGCTGAAGGTGGAGGTCAGAGGAGGGCGGTGCCCTGGTGGACGGATGACTGTGGGAAAAGTGTGAAGGAGAGGGATGTTGTATTAATCGTGCTGAGGGCAGGTCTGGTGGACGGTAATGTAAGGGATTATCCACGAAAGAGAGTGCTGGCAAGGAGGACAATTAAAACAGCTAAAAGGAGGGTGACAGGTCCACTTGTGTTGGTGCAGGACAGAGAAGTCAAAGTAAATGAAGAAAAGAAATGTCCGCAACTTAGAAATGCTCCTGTGTAATTTAAAAAAAATGCACAGATAGCCAGACAACGTTTCGATCCTGCAATGATCTTCGTCAGGTCATGGGGATGTCGGCATTGGTGGAAGGTGGTGATACTGTGGTTACTAATGTGGATAAAGCTAATGTAATTGATAGGGCGTTTGAGGATGTGCACCAGAGTGATCATATTAGTGAGGAGGGTAAGAGAAGGCAAGCAGATGTACTTAGGGCACATGGTGATGTCATGGTGAGGAGGGGTGAGGCAATGAATGTTGAGTTTACTATGTATGAATTGGTGAAACCCTTGCACGGGTGTAAAAAGACAGCACCAGGGGAAGACATGATTTGTTATATTATGGTTGAGAAAGCATTGGAGAGTGTGCAGCGAGTACTGTTGGTTTTATTTAATAAAGTGTGGAGGGATGGGATTGTGCCTACTGGGTGGAAAACTGCGGTGGTGTTACCCTTTTTAAAGCCAGGCAAGGACCCTACAACGGTGGCTAGTTATAGGCCTATAGCGTTAACATCTAATTTAGGAAAAATAATGGTGGTCAGTAGGGTGGTGTATTTTTTAGAGCAAAGGGTTTGGTGAGTGCAGCACAGAGGGGGTTCAGGAGGGGTTGTTCAACGGCAGATGTGTGTGGCGTACTTTGATGTGGAGAAAGCGGCAATGGCTCAGTGGGTCAAGTAGGTTGTCGGTGTCGAGGGCTGTATTTATATTTCTTAGGGTGACTGGTTTAAGAATTTGAATTGGGTGGGCGGTGACCGGCCTCACACTCCGGTATAGTAGGTGGCAGTATATGCACCATTAAGTGGGTTGCGATCTGCCAGATATCATAGAAGAAGAAGTTCCAAAGTTCACAATTTCGGTTCTCCAGTCTCCAAGGACGCTAGTTCGAAAAAAGCTGTCTGATGTTGGTCTGATGCCAGCGGCTGCCGCCTGAGATTTTTCACTGCTAAAAAAGTTTATCTAAAAAGAAATGTTTTTTGTAAGTCGTTATGTTAGCCTGGCTTCAGAAAGCTACTAAAAGAATGCATGTTCCAGAGCCAGACACGTCAACAGAGGTCCAAGTCAACAGAAACATCGGGTACGATTCATGAGCTTCAAACTAACGTTAATTAAAACCCCTCACAGTCTTCCAACGTTTGCGATTTCGAACCGTTGGAAAGATGAAAATCAGATGAAAAGAAAGTGAGGTGGCGCATCCCTGTGTGTTAAACACAGCCAGAGCTATGGTGCAAAGTCGGTCATGGTTTTGAGACGGTAGCCTTTTTTACTAAACACATTATAGACAGTATGTAAAAATAGCTGGGATTTAAAAAATGTATAGAATTATAGTAAGAAATAGGTGCAGCATTTTTTTGTTGACTTGTTTGTATGGCCTCCAAACATTGCACACTGGTCCAGAAGCCCCAGGGGCTTGACGGTATGCATAAAAAGCCTTATTTGTCACGGTTTACATGCTTTAACACATGAAATTACATATATACATATGTTCTTTAGTTGTTTTGGGATAAATATTTAATAAAACATACAATTCAATAACCCGGGATGTTGGATTTCATTCATCCATGTTGTACCCATGGGTCAAAAACCATAAACACTTCACTATAGGTCAAAGTATGACATTTCTAGAGGCCAAAAGATCAACTTTGTGCCAGGTGGACCTAAACCTCCTTAGAACTTGAAGGTTGATGTGAGTGGAACTGGTAGCATTAATGAGGAGTCTGCAGCTACCAACCTTAACGTTACCTTAGTGACACCGACGTCAACAATCACTTGAGTAACAAAACACATGGATGGCCTGACTGTTGGTCAAGGAACACACACACAGACACACACAACTTGTTTAAATAAGTACATTTATGTTGTAATAAATAACAATACATTGTTGTTGTACCAGCAATATCTCAAAGTTTTGTTTTTCACTGTATAATTCTCAAATGTCGTAATGATTTGCTAATTGCAAGAGAGTACCGGCACCATTTTTCCCCACTTCAAGCACTAACTGTATATATTAGAAATCTAAAGTAAATTACTGGCAGCTGTGTTGGCAATGAATTTGTATTTATGATACTTTCTGTAAAGGTTACACCTCTTTAAAAATGCATTAATTAATATAATTTTTGTTTTTTACAAGAAATGTCTGTGTTTCAAAGACATCTAACATAGCAACATGCATCAGCCAGATTTGGAAGAAAACTCTACACTTGGCTTACATTTAACAAGACCAAAATTGAGCAAGCACATCCCACAGTCCATGGAGGCTAACAACAAACAGAAAGGGCTTTACTGTTATGGTTGACACTCAACATCCCAGATTTGTCAGTAAAGTGTAGTAGGCTATATTTACAGCATTGAACTGTGTTTCAAGATTACAGCTCATTCCTGTACACTCTAAAAACAAATGGTGCTAAATAGCACTAAAAGTGATTAATTGGCTTGTAATCATAGGGGAACCACTTTAAGTGCTAAATAGCATTTATCTTAAAAAATGGTGCTATGTAGAACCATAAGAGGTGCCATATAGCACTTTACAGGAATACTTCACCGCTGGACAGATTAAAATATATTTGAAATGGGTCTTTTATGTATTAGAAATGTTATAAAGTTTATAAGTTGGTGCCTTCTGGTTCAAGAAAAGCCAGAAAATGTAGTTTAGGTGAAATTTGATGAAATACAACAACTCCCAGAATGCACGTGCTTCAGTGCTCTACGAAGCCACTCCCAAGCCACGCCTACCGGTTAGAGAGGCAGGAGTAATTTATATCCAACACCCTTGCCTGGCCTTACACTCCTGTACAGTAGGTGGCAGTATATGCACCTTTTAAGTCGTTTGCGATCAGCCATTAAAAACTCACAGAAGAAAACGCAAGTTTCCATTCGAGGAAGAGAAGTATTTTGCAAACAGTTTCTGCGGGCTTACCCAACACCAACCAACCAAAGTTTTGAAAAGGACACCATCGGGTACAGTAGTAAACGCAGTTGCCTATTTCTGATCACATAGTTACACGTAGTGATAGTTGTTTGCATTGAAACAGCAAAGTAACATTAGATATATAATTACTTGTAAGTTGTATACAAGTTGGCTAAATTAGCTGTTAGCTACAGTATTGAGCTTCTGAGTTAGGCCTACCAGTACCAAACAACTGCCTGTTGCTGTATATTTGATGGATATAAGACGAAGAATGCACTACCTTTGTCATAGTGTACCCATGTACAACGAGATTAAAACAAAATCTTTTTCAGTGTGTTAACATTTAAGTAAAGAAATTTAATGCCATGGAATAAGTAGTGCAAACAAGGATAAGGCCGCCTGCAGACTGGCTGCGTGGCGTGAGCGTGGCGGCTGCGTGGCGTGTGCGTTTTTATTTCGGCTTCCATGTTAACAGGTTGGAGCTTGCACAATGCCTGCGTGACACGCGCGTCTCAGGCGTGGCTCGAGCCGCGCCGAAAACGCTTGCATGCTAGAAATAGGACCGACGCCTATTTTTCACGCGACAGGCAAGCGTGTTGGAAGCGTTTCCAGACAAAATAGCATATGTAAAGATGTTTATATGTCATTTTGACATGAATAAATTGAATAAATGATATTATAAAGTTTGAACGTCTCTAGGTTTTAGACAAATGCAGATATAAATGAAATAAAAAAATAAAAATATTATTGATTTTCAAATATTGCACCTGTCAATAAATACTGTAGCCTATTTTGCCGTCAATACTGCCAACGTTGTCTTTGCTGTAATCAAATCAGTAGCTATATATTTATTTATCAGAGTTTGAAAGATGTGTGATAACAGTTGAAATTGTTGTCGTAAAGGCAAGAGCAAAGCCTCAAGGACGTTTTAGCTGCAGAGATGCCAGGGTAAGTTTCTAGCTAGAATGAAAGTGATTTTTCAATAGGGAAATTCTATAAAAGCTCCATACATGTTGGTTATAGGCTAGAAAAGTGGGTAGACGTTTACTGCTTTCGTATCAAGATGACTGTTCCCATTTTTTTATCAACCTAAACTTTTATCCGATCTGGAGTGCGTTTCCCGAAAGCATCGTTAGCCAACTATGGTCGCAAGTTCTGTCATTACTAACATAGTCCAACGATTTGGTGTTTCCCGAAACCATAGTTCAAACGAACATTCGCAAACTGCATCGCAGACTTGTGGTTAGAACGACAGCTCCTGACCTGTGGTTAAAAGCATCGTTCCTTGTTAGTTTGTTGTGTTGACGTCATTGATTTCGCAGCAGCTGGGATGTGTTCTATTCAGACTTATCGACCCTATAGCCTATTTATTTCGAAGCTTTCACCATCCACTGTAAGTGATTTGGATGACTGAAAGTTGAGGTGTTCAGGTTTGATTTTTATTACAAATTATTTGAAACGATACAATATCGTGACGAACGCAATTATTCTCCCTTCGAAGTGCTGCAAACGGAGGTTTTGTCACACTTGCGAAGTCCGTCCACTTTTTTTCTAACTTCTTCTGGGCTGCGCTCATAACCATAGCCACAGCATTTATTTTTGGGTGATTTCTGCCCAGGATTTTTTTATCACCATTTGTAACATAATTTTCAGCTTTGAAAATAGCTGG
>JACXGM010041473.1:0-10045 GCA_016801145.1 Umbra pygmaea
TGTTTGTGCTGGTCTCCCCAATGAGAGAGGAGTTGTTTGTGCTGGTCTCCCCAATGAGAGAGGAGATGTTTGTGCTGGTCTCCCCAATGAGAGAGGAGTTGTTTGTGCAGGTCTCCCCAATGAGAGAGGAGTTGTTTGTGCTGGTCTCCCCAATGAGAGAGGGGTTGTTTGTGCTGGTCTCCCCAATGAGAGAGGAGTTGTTTGTGCTGGTCTCCCCAATGAGAGAGGAGTTGTTTGTGCTGGTCTCCCCAATGAGAGAGGAGTTGTTTGTGAATTTGGCTGCTGAATTTCTACAATGTAACTCATAACAGCTCTGACGTTATTTGTCGAAATAAATAAAACAACAAAATCCTCATGAAAAATAATCTCACTGTGAATCACATCAACACAAATTAATCTGCATACATTCAATTGTTATGATGCCATCCCAAATGGCATACTTCTTTCTGTATAGTGCAATATTGAACCAAACCTAGTGGGCCGAGATCAAAACAGCTGCACTAAAGGGGAATATGATGTAATTTGGGATACAAATGCTCTTAGGCAGTGACTTTCTGTGAATGTAATGTCATTCTTTCTCTGATTAATAACTCATTCTTTGCTTAATGCTCTCTCTCTCTCTCTCTCTCCTCTCTCTCTCTCTCTCTCTCTCTCTCTCTCTCTCTCTCTCTCTCTCTCTCTCTCTCTCTCTCTCTCTCTCTCTCTCTCTCTCTCCCCCACTGAAAGACTGTAAGGCTCAAAAGTTAAAGATTAATTCGTATTCTCATCTAAAGCAGAATAATCCCTAGTTGGGAGTCTGTGTTTGTGGTGTAGCTGAGAATGAGACGAAGCTCCTGCCTGGGTGTTGGCAGAAAAGTTATATTTTACCGCACCAAGCCTTTGACAATTGCCGTTATTTGCAAAATGCTAATTACCTACTGAAAAAGTATGTGACATCAATCTGCTGTGCTGGATTTTGTTGTATCGTCTAAGTAAGCTGAGCTCCACACTGGAATACAAATGCTCCCTAGCAATGTGTCTTGTGCCCGTCTAAGCCAATTGTCTGTGCCCTTCCTCTCCCCTACATACCTGTCTTTCTAGCCTCTGTTTCCTACTGTCCTGTCAGAAAATTAATACAAGTCCACCCCAAGAAACAAATATACACTCACGGGCCACTTCTTCAGTAACACCTGTTCAACTGCTTGTTAACCACAAATATCTGATCAGCCAATCACATGGCATCAAGGCAATGCATTTAGGCATGTAAACATGCTCAAGACGATCTGCTGAAGTTCAAACCAAGCATCAGAATGGAGAAATGTGATTTATGTGACTTTGAATGTGTTATGGTTGTTGGTGCCAGACGGGCTGGTTTGAATATTTCAGAATGTGCTGATATACTGGAATTTCCCTGCACAACCATATCTACGGTTTACAGAGAATGGTCAGAAAAAGAGAAAAAATCCAGTGAGCAGCAGAGGACAATAGCCAGACTGGTTCAAGCTGATAGAAAGTGTACAGTAACTCAAATAACCAATTGTTACAACCAAGGTATGCAGAAGAGCATCTCTGAATGCACAACACGTCGAACCTTGAAGAAGATGTGCTAAAGCAGCAGAAGACCACACCAGTTGCCACTCCTGTCAGCCTACAACAGGAAACTCCACAGTCACCAGATCTCAATCCAATCAAGCACATTTAGGATGTGGTGGAATTAGAGATTTGCATCATGGATGTGCATCCATCAAATTTGGAATGTTTACAGCACCTATGCCATAAAGAAGTAAGGCAGTTCTGAAGGCAAAATGAGGTCCAACCCTGTGTACCTAATACGTGGCCAGTGAGTGTATACCGCATAAAAAATATCAATAGCCTACGCCAACCCAGAGCCCAGTTACCAAAAATAAAAACAGTACCATTTCTTCTAAATTGTCTATGATTTTTATTTTTTATTGGACAGAAAGAGGGGAATGACATTTCAGGGGGGGTTGCATGAAGTGACAGTAGTTTAGACTGCTGGACCACCCAAGAACATGGCAGGACCATTTCATTTTAGCTAAGGTTTCCTTCCTCCTGAGTTACAGGATTTGAGTAATCCAATAAAACCACTCAGCTAGTCCATGAAAAGTGCTTATTTTCTCAGTAGTTCACACTATCAATACAGAACAATATGAGTTGTACTACATCAATATTAACATAGCAATTTGTGCTTGGCTACACAATACACTAGGGGAAAAGATGTATGAAAAATGATTGGTTGGTAGATGCCGCTAATCAAACCAATGCCTATCACCATACGTAGTTTCTTTCTAGTTTATAAATGCCAGGTTTGATTAATTGTTCCAGCAGACTTTCCACGCTTCTGAAAGATGAATGAGAACTGTTCCTGTAACCAACATAAATAAATGTTGTCATACTTTTTTGAGCTGATCATGTTTTTACAGCCTAAAAGGCCTATTTAGTAGGCTACAGCTTTTTGGTTTGGTTCACGTTAACTTGTTCCAAATTCAAACTGTACCTGCAGATGGGGCATACAAATATCAGCACGTTGCTGTGTTTTGTAAGTTAAAGATGCAGTCTTGGAAATTTCAGATTATCAAAATAATTGTTTAATACTCCACTTTAGAGATGGATGTGTAATATGTTTTTTGTATGTGTACAGTGCTTAATTTGTAAATCTGGAGGTCCCGAAACACATATGCACGCAAGAGAGGAAAGGATCCGGGGAATCAGAGGTACAGGAATGAATGAAATAAAAGATAAAAACAACTCTGCAGAGCAGCAGACTGATTAAACAGACCGATAGGGTTTCGGCTCTGCATGTTTTTGGTCTGGCCCAAAGTTTTCTGGGTTTGACAGCTCGGATGCTGTCAATAAAACATGTACAGTGAAAACTAGTGCTTCGTTTCAACTGAGAGCTTGATCATTAAATTTGTGCAGTTTAAATGAAACTCAGCTGAATTAGCAATAATTATGCGTACACAGAAAAAGTCAACCTTTGTTTTCAAAAACCATTTCCTTGTTTGACTGGAAAAAGCACAGAATAATCACTCGCTTTTACCGTACATGAAGGCTTATATCAGTGGGCAAACGTATTAGTGAGGAAAAATGGGTAAATTAATTGAACTTTTATTTGAATGTTTATAGTGCCGATAACAAACAGTGATAGAAAAAGACAAATCATGTGCAAGAGCTAATTGTATCTGGACAAAATAGGTGCTGGAATAAACTGCAATAAATCTGAGAGGTGGCGGATCCTGTTCTGGCAAGTTTGAAAGTGAGGGAATTTGATTATGTGCAAAAATCGCCACATCAGTGACAATAAACAATTTTTGGGGATGCTTTTTGGTTCAATAGTGCCACTGTTAAACAGTGACCAGCAATCGTGGAGTGCTTCTTTAATGTTTTTGAGTAGGTGTGTTTGTGTGTGTTTGTTTGCATACGGTTTTCTTTGACACATTTGTCAAATTTGTCAAAGTGGAGTTTTGGGAAACAATCATTAATTAGTAGAGAAGCGTTGAAGTTTGTATAGTGTAACATATTGGATAGATTCCAAATTGCAGGGAGACTCTAAATAGGAAGTGTTTTACTTTTCATATGCTGTGGTATAATGTAATGCACTACATTTTAGGATCTGACTTTTACTGAATCAATGGCTACTTTCCACTTACCACATGAAATATCAACTGATCAACGTGAAAAGAAACAAATCAAATTTCTTCTGTGCAGGTTATCAAATTGAGTGTCCTGCTGGCATCCTGACCAGTGTGTAAGTGTGTGTTTGTTTCCAAATGAATTCATCCTAATTATCCTTCACACATTTTGAATTAGGGAGATTGAGGGATGGAGTGAAGTGTTGAAAGTGCTGTGCAGAGTTGGTAGAAAATTGGATCATGAACATCTTGCCAAAGAAGTCATAAATGTGCAACAAATGGGATTTGTCCATCATGTGGACAATATGTACATTTCAAGATAGAGCCCGACTGATATATCGACGGGCCGACATTAGGCATTTTCCAAACTATCGGTATTGGCAATTATAATGGCCGATAAATGAATATAAAAAAACATTTTTATTTAATCTGCCTCTGCTGAACTGATTCAGTACACTACTTCATATACTGTATATAGTTTATATTTTGCTGTTTTTGTTATTTATCTGAACTTATAAAACTATTTTTTTCCAATCTTTTTCAAAGTTATATTTATTAAGCTATTAAGTCTATGAATACTGGTAACTTAATTTCTTTTTTGTTGTGTTTTTGTTTCATGTTTCAAGTTTCATATCTTAAGTTTGTATTTTTATACATTTTATTAATACATTTTCCTCTGTTCTGTTGTGACAATAAAATAAGTTTATTTTTAAACTGCATTATCATATTATTCTAGTGAGGACTCATAAATAACTGCAAAGAACTAATGTTAGGGAAATCTGTTAATGTTTTGCTACTCGTTTCTGGATTTTTTAAATATATCGGCCAATATATCGGAATATTGGATTTTTAAATCACCAAATATTTGTATCGGTATCGGCCTTAAAAATACTTTATCGGTCAGGCTTTATTTCAAGGACATTATTCACCTTCTGCTTTAGTCAAAACAAATCGTCAGCAGGGTCTGCATGGCATAGTGGGCTAAGTAGCTTCCTTGCTGGACATGCTATTTCAGGATGGTCAGATGTTAGAGCCTGACAATGGCTTCTCTGACTTTGCTCGGATCCTCCAGCACAATGCAGCTCAAATTGGCATAGTGTTTCCCAGGATTTGGGATAGATAATAGAGATTATCTACCTTGACATGTCTGTCTCCAGCAACTCCTTTTATGCAGATTGTGCACCTGTAAATTCAACCGCGGAAGCATAGTTGGTGAGTACAATCATCACACACATGATCTGACTAAAGGCTTCTGTGTTGCATGGCAGTTTGAAAAGTATCTGCCAGCTCACAATGACATGTGGTGTGATGAACCATGTGAGCGCCCTTCACCATCTTATGTAAACACACAATAACGTTTATTAAATGTGCAGTTAAGAAGGCCAATAGTATGTGTTATTAGTCATATATACAGCTTTGTGTTCTTTGCAATTGGATATATACTGCGTTCCAAATTATTATGCATATTGGAGTTAAGTGTCATAAACATTAAATATTTATATTTTTCAATCAAATGAATGGATAGTATTGTGTCTCCAGTCTCTTTGTATCACCGAAAGCAATCTTAGACACCTGTGATAATTAGTTTGCCATGTGAGCCCAATTAAAGGAAAACTACATAAGAAGGATGTTCCACATTATTACAGTTTTTTCCAATTGCTAACACACAAAATGCATAATTTGGCTCATTGTGTCAAAACTCAACACACAAGAATGCTTTACACAACACTTGAAGATTAACATTGAACTGCCATGTCAAAACTGCCAATTCATGCTTTCATGCTTTTTTAATATTGTCTGTATTTTTTATTATTTAAGTTGATATTTTTTAACCACTGGATCAATATACTAGTTCCTACCGTTTACGAGTCCTAAAACAAAAAGTTACATAGTGCAGTTTTAAGAATAAAATTTGCCATTGTAAAATGTATTTAGTTTGTGCCCGATAAAGAAGACAACTGAAGGAACGGGAAACATTTCAGAACTTTTCCGCCAGTTCGTGAACTAGTTCTTCGGGTCTTCAGTTCTTTCATTTCACTAGAGAACTGAAGGAACAACAGGAAACAGTTCTGAACCTTTTCCGCCAGTTTACCGATTTGTTCGTGAGCTAGTTCTTCGGGTCTTCTGTTCTTTCAGTTCTCTAGAGAACTGAAGGAACAAGTTCTGAACCTTTTCCGCCAGTTTACCGATTTGTTCGTGAGCTAGTTCTTCGGGTCTTCTGTTCTTTCAGTTCTCTAGAGAACTGAAGGAACAACAGGAAACAGTTCGGAACCTTTTCCGCCAGTTTACCGATTCGTTCGCAGTATAAAGAGTTCCTCCCAGTTGTTTCACCACCATGACGGGCCTCATGCTCCAGTAGGTGGCAGTATATGCACCCTGTCAGACAGTTTGGATTTGCTCTTAATACTATAGTAGAAAATATATATTGATTCACCAACTACAGTTGCTTTTGGCGGATAATGAGGAGAGAATCAAACGAACTAATCTTTTTTGGGGGGGATTCGGTTCATTACATTCACTTAAAAGATTAGTTCAAAAAGAACGAATTGTTTGCGAACGACCCATCACTACCCCTAACCAATGCTCACAAGCAGAAACGGTTGCAGTGGGCCCAGAAATACATGAAGATTAATTTTCAAACAGTGTTAATGATTAGTTCTGTGCAACCAGGTGGATGGAGTAGTGGATGGTTGGTAGATGGCCACCATGTCCCAATAAGGCTGCAATGTCAGCAAGGAGGTGGCAGAGTCATGGGGCCAGAATCATGGGGAGCGAGCTGGTAGGCCCCTGTAGGGTCCCTGAAGGTGTGAAAATGACCTTGGCAAAGTATATAGAGTTTCTGACTGACCACTTTCATGGTACAAAAAGAAGAACTGTGCCTTCTATAGAAAAGTCATCTTCATGCATGACAATTCACCATCTCATGCTGCAAGGAATAACTCTGTGTCATTGGCTGCTATGGGCATAGAAGGAGAGAAACTCATGGTCTGGCCCCCATCCTCCCCTGATCTCAACCCTATTGAGAAGCTTTGGAGCATCCTCAAGCAAAATATCTATGAGGGTGGGAGGCAGTTCGTATCAAAACAGCAGCTCTGGGAGGCTATTCTGACATCCTGCAAAGAAATTAAAGCAGAAACTCAGTGGAAAGTTCAATGGATGCAAGAATTGTGAAGGTTATATCAAAGAAAAGGTCCTATGTTAACATGTAACTTGCCCTGTTACAGTTTTTTCCAATTGCTAACACACAAAATGCAAAATTTGGCTCATCGTGTCAAAACTCTACACACAAGAATTCTTTACACAACACTTAACATTGAACTGCCATGTCAAAACTGCCATTCTGCAATCAAAACTGAACACTCTGACTTCAAAAGGCCCTCTTCAGATCGATAGTTAACACACATGCACATGAACAATAAACAGTCAAACAGACATAACACACTGGTCAACTTTACTCAAGACACTTCTGTCATTTGTAGTTTTTAAACTGTTCTTATTCCCGAAACCAAGCCTCATTGATACATTGTACAGGTAGTAAAACAACTCCCATTACAAGGGATCACTCCGTCGATTGGGGTCGGGCCACGTCACCTCGTCCACATCACAGGTGATGTTCTCCCTTGCCAGGCAACGGGAAAATATCGCCGGGCGTGGGGTATCCACACGTGGATTGAGCCCACCTCGATGTCTCTGCATGCCTCCTCCATTACTTGCAGGAGCGGCATGCGTGCATGCGGTAGGCGGTCATAGACCTTCCACTGCCATGCCGAAAATAATTCCTTGATCGGGTTGAGGAACAGGGAATAAGGCGGCAGTTTCAGCACCATGAAATGGTTGTGGTTGACGAACCACTCCCAGACCAGAGCAGCCTGGTGGAAACTGACATTATCCCAGATGACAACGAACATGGGCTGCCCTGGTTGGTCCTATGTGACCGCGACATGTAGTGCATGCAGAAATGTCAGTATGTGTGCAGAGTTGTATAGGGACCCAGGGTGGCATGGTGATGGAGGACCCCCTGACCACTAATGGAGGCACACATGGTGATGTTGGCCCCGCACTACCCGGCGACGTTCTCGATGGCCCTTTGGCCAATGATGTTTCAGTCCCGATGTCTGGTTTTTACCAGTCTCTTCCTCTATCTCCTCTCCCTCTTCCCCCGTCTCTTCCTTGTTCTCCTCTCCCTCTCCCCGTCTCTTCCTCATCTTTTCCTTTCCTTTGGTCCTTCAGCCTCCATATTTGCGATTGTTTCACGACAGGTGCTTATACCGGAATTATATGTATAATGACTTATTGGTGTTCAATTACCAGTTAAGTGTTTTACTGTGTGTGCGGGGGTGTTGCTAATGTTGTGTGTGTTTTAACTATTGAATGGACGTGCTGACTGCAGAGTGTTTCATCATTGGCCAATGTGTGTAACATATGCACGATGTGTGTAGTGTTTTGCACCATGTGCTACAGAATTGTTTACGGTGCCATGCCGACATTGTGTTTCTTCAAATAAATCTGTTTTCATTGGGTGGTTTGTTAAATGGAGTTTGACCTATACCATGACAGTTGGTGACTTGAAAATTTTACTGACTTTCATTTGCATTGACTATTTACGAAAATGTTCAGAATCTTGGTTTAAAGAATGTGCAGCACCTATCATCAGCACAAAACATGGACTAATAGATTTCACAGAAGATAAAGTGTGAACAATAGTAACACTAATTTTCAACCTTAGGGTAAGAACATCAAGTAATTTAGATAAAACCCACTCTGTTGCAACAGCCTGAGTACTACCATTGACTTAATTCTGAAACCACAAGCAGGAATAATTTCCCAAACCTCATAGGTTCATAAACAAAGAACACAACTCAGTCAATGCACTTTATTCAAAGCCAATGTCATTTCATCGTATTTGCTTTTGACTACATCCTATACATTTGGTATACATTTACAAATTTTCAAAAAGTATAATAGCTTAATATTCATCAGTGCCTGTTGTACCCAAAAAAGAGAGTTTACAAATTTGGTGAATGTTCTTCCATTTTTTCTTTGGGGGGGGGTGGATTCTGAACAAATGTCGGGTCTTGTGAGTGGAAACTTTAAAGTTGTGAGATATTAGCACATTATTACAGTGAACTGTAAGGCTGTACACAGTTTAAATTACCATTTTATCAGACAGTAGCTAAAATAGGCTATTGAAACTATTTGAGCATACTGTAGTATAATTTAGGCTTATTAGGGGGCCCTACAAACAAAACCAATAGAGCAAATCATATAGCATTTTCAGTAAAAAAAATTATATTTACATGATTTAGCCTTTATGTTCAATACAATTCAATTACATTAAACTATTAAAATGCATAATGACCATACAGAATACAAAATGCAGGTGCACTCTTCCTATTGACTTTTTAGTCAGTAGTATATTAAGTATATTATCAAGCCTGTTTTTAAAGTACATCACTGCCCCTTTAAATATGTAACAACATTTTATTTAATTTACAGACGATATTCATATACCAACTCAATACTAAATTATAAAAGTAGGATTTACAGTATTTGACAGAAAATTCCATGACAGACTAAAGCATTGTTGGCAGAGTAGGGGAGAGCGGGGCATGTTGTCAGACTTTTCACACTGTCTAACATTTACTGGGCACCGTACATCAGAGTAGTAAGAATGTCATACCAAATGAAAGAATGAAGTCTTGGGCACATATTTTGTATTCAATATATCTTCATATATTATCTCGTTATGGAGTTGTAGGCTGTTGAATAGAGAGTGCGCACTTGTGACAATTTGCCCCGTCGGCAGGTAAGTTGTCACACTGCATTGGGTAAGTTGTCACACTTGATTATTAACCTTTCAGCCGAGGTCAGTGACTCAACTTGTTTGAATCCACGTCTGGCCACCAGTTGTGGTCACCCCAGTTTCATCAACATTCTATATGTCTCCTAGTCCAAACTCATATTTTTGTAAAACTTTATCTACATTGTCGAAGAAAGCATTAACATTTTCTGTGTTGAAGCTACTTGCCCTGGCCAGGCTAGTTGCCTCTGGCTTTCTTAGTGACAGCATTGTGTGCCGCTTTAAGAAGCCAGTAAACCACTCTGCTGGCCTTTTCATTTTCTGCCCACATAGGTGGGAACTTCAGCTAGTGTGCCACAAATGTCAGCTGATCTAGTAATATACTCAACTAGCTGCAGTAAACCACTCTGCTGGCCTTTTCTTTTTCTGCCCACATAGGTGGGAACTTCAGCTAGTGTGCCACAAATGTCAGCTGATCTAGTAATACACTCAACTAGCTGCTTCTCCAAATGAGGTGAAAAAATCATCTGTGGTGTTGTGTAACCAACAATTGTTGTTGGCATGGCTGTCTGACTTTCAATTTTTTTTCAATTCAGTCAGAGTATGGTAATTT
>JACXGM010041474.1:0-10159 GCA_016801145.1 Umbra pygmaea
ACTACTCTGGTGTCCAATACATCTCAATAAACAGCTGTTTTACTATTCTGGTGTTCAATTTATCTCAGTAAACCACTCATTTTCTAGCATGATGTATCACTGCAATCTTACTATTTGCTATTAAAACACACATACATACATAACCACTGGTTTAATACAGCCCATCAATGTCTTTAGTCCTCTGTGGTGTAGAAAGAGCTTTCCACTCCCATGCACAGGATCAGTGTGCAGTTACTCCTGCTAAATTATGCAAATCTGGGGTTAAGCTAAGAAAATGCTTGACGGGGGTGTAATTCTGAATGCCCACATGGAAAACGTGTTGAAATACTGCAGGGAGACACGTGCAAATGTGGGCTGGAACTGCTGTCGTCAAGTACGACAAAGGCAATTGTGGAAAACACACCAAAAAAAAAGAAAGTGGTTTGCACACGTCATACAACTCCAAGTCATGCCATTCTGTTAGAATACTCCACATTTTATTGGCTGGCTCTCTATCGTATACACTGTCACACCCTTTGAGGGACAGCTCAACGCTGACCAATCAACACACAGCATTACTGATTTGTAGCTACAGTATATTTCTGTATACCAGATAAAATACATATACTGAAACAGCCACACATTGTAATTTAAAGGCTTTCAGTTCTTTAAATTTAATTCACATTTTATTACTGTATTTTGCTATGAAAGAGTTTACAGATGACTGGTAAATGTAAAGACAATCCAATGATATCTTTGACAGTGGGAGTCCTTTCATAGACATATTGAATTTCACTTCTATAGAAACCAGCATGCATTTGTTTGTTTATTTAGCCATCATTGCGTCAAGATATATTGAAATACATTAGCCAGAGATCAGGCAGAGCCATTACAGAATCATTACTATGTACGCAAACACACATGGAGAAGAGACGAAGAAACAGTGAAATAGAAAGAGAGAGAGAGACTCGGGGATAAACAGCAGAGATGGATGGGTCAATTAAACTAAACACCATGCAGTCTATTTGAGAGCAGCACAACTACACAGTGGAACCAAGTTCCCCTGTATAAACACACACTGACCTAATGGGTCACAGCTACAAGCCTGCACTCACATATTTTATTTGAATCCACAAATTAAGTTTACATACAACATGTATTCAAGAACACAGAAAGCCCTGTCCAAACCTCTTGGTTGCTGCTTTAACATCCTGAATTGTTCTTTAATTCATTGTTTTGATTTAGTCTTTGGACTTTGATTTAGTGTTTAACAAATGCCTGTATGCATTGCTGAGAAATATCTGTGCAACCAGCTTGCACCTACAATGTGCTTCAAAAGTATGTCATTATTCTTTAGATATTTGTTGTTGGTTTTAGCTTTTTTTTCCAAACCTATTTTGATTTAAAATGATATAATGAATGTAAGGTTACTCTTTCAACTGCACAAAGTATTTTTTCTGTATTAGAGTCATGAAATATTTTGATAACATTCATGTAGGTGTTATAATATATATGTGAACAAATAAAAATGCACAGAATAGATATGTGGCTTACTCACGATGGTTACCATTCTTATTTACAATAACATTTACAACAAAATGAATTGCTACTTTAATTTCCATTCATTTCTAGCAGAAGTACATTTTACATTCACATTTCTGCTTTTTAGCTTCTGGGATTTTCTAGACAGTATCAAAACATATACTGTATATTTTTATATCAGTTTTCTCACCATTTTAAATGGTTTTCTCTTCACATTCTCATGCCAATGCAAATAATGTCATTGTGCTTTATACATAAATTCACTTAAAGAAAACATGGGTCAGACAGACAGAAATAGATTACATTGGTTGAAAACCATAGCAAGCATGCCAAAGAAGTGACAGGCCAGATATGCAGCAACCATTTCTCTACAACAGTTTTGTAAATTTCCATCAGGTTAAGCCATTGGATTAGCTAGATTGATCCTAGTGGTATAAACTGTAACTCTCCGTCTAACTGTACATCAGCAGAATTTTTTTTCTAATTTCAAAGAAAGTTCAGTAGAATTCTTAGATTTTTTGCATAGCTGGCTAACAAGTAACGTCCAGCTTTTGCTAGTACAGTTGTGTCACATTGTGCACTTCACATTCAATGCAGTTGGCGACATTTGTGGCAACACGTGTGTTTACATTTGCCACATGCGATTGTTTGTGTGACATTGAAGTGTTACTCAGTAATGAGGATAAAGTGCACTGCTGTAGCATTGGCGGAACTGTCTGAGGAGGCGGTTAACAGAGAACCTGTCGGGTTTGTAGGCACTTTAAGAAGAATGTCTAAAAGGTTGACTGTGGCAGTGAAATGAGCAGCTATCTTCTGAAGTGTACACATCTCGTTGGCCTTTAACAACAACAACAACACCTGGAGTATTTGGCCTGCATGAAAACATGTCATAAACAACATCACATCGATTTCTTGTTAAATGAAACTTCACATATTATTTTCTTTGGTAGAAACTGTAACGGTAAAGGGTATGCTGTTGCCAGTAGCAGACTTCTGATGCAGGCATATTCGGAGACAGTTGCCAGGTCTGTCTATACTTCCAAGGTTCCTTGGTAGCTCGAGGCTAGTGCAGTGCCGCCATAGCTGCCTCTTCCAGATGTCGTCTTGTAGGATGTGATGTTCTATCATGACTGACAGAAGTCTCCACAACCACATAGGGAACTGATACAGCTTAATCAGAGGCAGTCACTGGCTCAATTTGTGTGTCAGTTTGTGTCGATTTGAATTTCACTCCAGCTCCATGCTGAAACAGACTGAGTGGATGGGTCATTCAGGGAAAGCCTGGACGCACATATGTACGTACGTAAGAACATACGCAATCGTGTTATTAGTGTCTCTAGTAGACAGAGTGACTCACTGTACAGAAACTCAAAGCAGATGTTGCTGATGGTAAATTTGTGTCATTTTAGAAATCATGCCAATATGCCAAATCGACCATTTCAGAACAATTCAAACAAGGTGCAACCTTCATCTGTGTATCTACCAGAAAGACCAAGGGCTGCCAATGAGAAACCTGCTGACCAAACAGATATGTTCTCTTTTCTTCAGAAAAGCCAAGAAAAGACTGAAGATTCAGCACAAAAAGGAAGGACTTTATTGCAGAAGTGCTGAGTGGGGCAAGATATAGGCCTTCACAACATCATGACACAACGTACGTCACAACCAGACCTAGTGAAAGCAAGGCAGATGCAAGACAGACACGGTGCCACGTAGCTCCAATGGATGGAACTTACAGTGTCAGGGTTGTGGATTTCATTCCCACTAAGGGCCAGTACAAAAAACTCACTACAGTTAATTGCTACGAATGTAAAACATACTCAATGTACATACTCAAGTCCGTGATAATGCAATTAAAAGTGGATCCTCCAAGACATCTGCACATTAGAAAAAACATACAGAAACTTGGATACATTTTCTATTTCTCAGGTGTCATACATGCCTTTCACTGTATACCATTTCACTACGCAATCATGTCAATTATAAAGAAATTAGCTACGCCGTCTTTACATAACCATGGCCCACGCACTGAATGGTAATGCTGGTTGGATTAACACGCCGGCATCTGCTCCTTTAAGGCTCCTTTCTGTGGTGATGTCACGATTCCTCGAGCTAGTGTGTATGAGGGCACAGTAAACACATACACATACACACTAATAACAGTGGACAACCCTTCACTTTCCATTAGACATAGAGCTGCCCCAAGCGTGGAGTATATATACTTCACTGCAGAAACAAGGTCCAAAACAAGACACACAGAGTGTGCAGTTGTGTATGTGTGAGTCTACGTGGGTGCACTTGTGTGTGTTTAACATAACCCATTCACTGAGTCTCTCTTCTACTAAAGAATGTAATGGCTATATGAGGATGTCTGTCCCGTGATCGACACCTGACAAAATAATCTCATTACCCACAGCTTAGAGGAACAAAATGTATATAGACCCCTTCAGAAATATTGGCACCCTTGGTTAAGTAAAAAAGGCAAAACATACATTATGTCATTTCTGTTTACCATGCTTCACTGTAAAAACGTTGTCTATACACAAAAACTCCATAAAAATACTGTTAAAATACAGTACACTGGCAATAAACTCCAGTACAATTTCCATTATTTTACAGACAGTTCCTTCAAAAATAATATCAGAAAGTAATGTATGAACCCAGCGATTGTCTGTTAATAGACAAAAGCCATCACTTCGGAGTGATAATTTCCATCTATTAACTAACAGTCACTGTTTATACATTACATTATCTGTTATCATTATGAAGGAACTGTCTCTTATATATTGGAAATTGAACCAGCAAAAAATAAACTGTACTTTTTCTGTTTTTATTTTTACACTAAATATAATGTGAAATCTATTCTTTAAGGTCAAATGTGTTTATTCCTAAATGTGGAATGATTTATGCTAATCTTCACCAAGTTTACCAATAATTCTGGACGGAGCTGTATACGCTGTATATTATTATTATAATTATAGTATACTGTACCTTTTTACTTTCAGAGAGTCAGCTCCATTTGTGTTTTCATTTCTCCCATTCTAAATCATATCTCAGTATGAATAAATTAGTGCTGTGTTGATAATAGTAAAATATAATTGTGAATCTCTGTTAGTCACTGTGATCTGGGGCAGTGTGTGTGTGTGTGTGTGTGTGTATGTTTGTGAGTCACTGTGATCTAGGCCAGGGTGAGTGTGTGTGTTTGTGAGTCATTGCTATCTAGGGCAGGGTGAGGATGTTCATGGGACTTTATATTTCCCTCTCTCCCATTGTAGCCCTTTATTTTTTCCTCTCCAATCATATACCTTAATTTCTCCCTCTCTCCAATCATAGGCCTTTATTTCTTCTTCTTCTATTATAGACCTTGCTTTCACCCACTCTCCAATTATATGCCTTAATTTCTCCTTCCCGCTCATAGGGTGTAATTGCTTTCTGTGTTGTACTATATCTTTCTCTGTGTCTATCTCTCTGTCCTTCCATCTTATCTGGAAATGACTTGGTAGTGTCCTCCAGCAGTATGACTTTTATGGTGTCCTAAATGTGTGTAAGTGTACTGCTATGCTTGTAAGGACCAGAATATGAACATCATCTTATTTTAAATAACTGTTGCTGCACCTGCTAGCATAAACTGATTTTCAGAAAGCAGTTGTTTCCTGCTATGACTGCTTTCACCTTCGGTTGTGCATATGTTATCAAAAGAAACAATTGCTGAAGAGATCCTACACAGCAAATTCTCCAGTGGACTAGTGTTAAAGTATAACACTGCGAAGTGGTAAGCCATAATTATACCACTATTTAATGTTATTATCACACTATGTTGTGTTATAAAAAAGCTTTAATACTACACAATGTTATAATTGAACTCTAATTTTGGTGTCTTTATGAATTAACACTGACAGTGTTATTTCAACACTGAGAGCATGCTGTGTATAGCTAGTAATTACTTTACATTGTCATTTTATTCATTTAGCAGATGGTTTTATGCAGAGAGACATACAGTGAATACAGGGACATCTGCCGGAAGCAACTCAGGGTAAAGTGTCTTGCTCAAGGACACAACACCTTTTGGCACATTCAGGAATTGAACTGGCAAGTCTGACTCCCTAACCACTGAGCCATCTGACCCTCCTGACTAAATGTTTGACTCCCTAACCACTGAGCCATCTGACCCTCCCGACTAAATGTTTGACTCCCTAACCACTGAGCCATCTGACCCTCCCGACTAAATGTTTGACTCCCTAACCACTGAGCCATCTGACCCTCCCGACTAAAAGTCTGACTCCCTAACCACTGAGCCATATGACCCTGCTGACTAAATGTTTGACTCCCTAACCACTGAGCCATCTGACCGTCCCGACTAAAAGCCTGACTCCCTAACCAATGAGCTATCTGACCGTCCAAACTAAATGTTTGACTCCCTACCCACTGAGCCATCTGACCGTCCCGACTAAAAGTTTAACTCCCAAACTAATGAGCAATCTGACCCTCCCGACTAAAAGTCTGACTCCCTAACCACTGAGCCATCTGACCCTCCCGACGATATGTTTGACTCCTTAGCCACTGAGCCATCTGACCCTCCCGACTAAATGTTTGACTCCCTAACCACTGAGCCATCTGACCCTCCCGACTAAATGTTTGACTCCCTAACCACTGAGCCATCTGACCCTCCCGACTAAAAGTCTGACTCCCTAACCACTGAGCCATCTGACCCTCCCGACTAAAAGTCTGACTCCCTAACCACTGAGCCATCTGACCGTCCCGACTAAAAGTTTGACTCCCTAACCACTGAGCCATCTGACCGTCCCGACTGAAAGTCTGACTCCCTCACCACTCAGTCATCTGACCCTCCCGACTAACAGTCTGACTCCCTAACCACTGAGTCATCTGACCCTCCCTCCGCCCTCAGAGCCAGTTCCACTTCGTGTTTTCATTCCAACTCTCTAATCTGGGACTGGTTTAGACCTGGTACACAAGTGGGTGCAACTAATGATGAGGTAGAAAAGAAAACCAGCCGGCTCTGGCCCTCGTAGGGTTAGAGTTGACTAACTCTGCTGTAAAGCATCCATACAACATGATAAAAGGCTTTAATAGCATCCATATGCATCATTTTTCAAGCATAAAATCTAAGTATCAAAATTAATTAGCTCAGTTGCTAATTCATTGTTTACAAAGAAATGACTTGTTCATGTATGCGCAACCTTCCCCGTGAACAACAAGGTCAAAATGACAATGGTTGATAATGCACACGAACATACCGTTATGCCCCTTATGCATGATCAGTGGTCAGCGCCTTCATCTCTGCTAGGTAGGGCCCATCCTGACACATTTTTGGCATATGAACTAGATACTGTAGTTCAGTGCTCGACGTGGGGCGGTACTCACCGGTACGCAGTACCGGCACCTCTAAATTTTACTCTTAAGCGTACCTGCACTTTTTCTTGCGTACCGATGCTTCTCGCATGTAGCCAGTACGCAACCACTGACAGAGAAAGCGTCAGTGTCAAAGAGATTGGTAACGAGCCTAAGGTTACATAAACTACAATATTCAGAGGGCACTACGTGACTTACTTCAGATCTCTTGATGAATCACGTAAAGGCAATAAGTCAGCCCACCCTATCAGAAGTTCGTTTCTCCACGGACGCTAGTTAGAAAATGCTGTCGCCTGACCGTAACGTAGTTTTCACTGATGAATACTAAAAGAACGCGCGTGCCAGAGCCAGACACGTCAACAGAGGTCCAAGTCCAACCAGAAAGTGGTACGTACTTGGTACCTTTGGAAAGAGGAAGATCAGACAAAAAGAATGACTGGTTCATCCCTGTGGGTTAAACACAGCCGGAACTATGACGCCTCAAAGTCGGTCATGTTTTATAAACACCATTTTTACTAAACAAGTTACAGACAGGAAGTAAAAAATAGCTGGGATTTCAAAAAAGTATAGAAATATTGTAAGAAATGGGAGCAGCGTTTTGATGTTGACATGTTTGTATTGCCTCCAAACTTTGCACACCAGTCCAGGAGCCCTGGGGGCTTGACAATATGCATTAAAAAGCCTTAATCGTCATGGTTTACATGCTTTTACACAAAAAATATACATACATGTTATTCTTTTGGGATAAATATTTCATAAATCATAAAACTCAATGATACAGGATGTTGGATTTCATTAATCCATGTTGTAGCCATGGGTCTGCTGAGTCCAAAACCATAAGGCGCCTCACTGTAGGTCAAAGTATGACCTTTCCAGAGGCCAAAAGGTCAACTTTTAGTCAATGACAGCGATGTCAACAATAATGTGAGTAACGAAACGCATGCATGGCTTGACTGTTTGTCAAGGGACACACATAAAACTTGTTTAAATAAATACATTTATGTTGTTATAAATAACAATACATTTTTGTTGTACCAGCAATATCTCCAAGTTTTGTTGTTCACTGTAGAAAGAGAGTACCGACACCTTTTTTCCCCCACTTCAAGCACTGCTGTAGTTACAACAACAGCGAAATCAAACCGGAATGCTGGTATAGGTCACTATTCTATTAACAGAACAGGTTCGGGACAATAAATCCAGAATATTTCTTTAAAGTCTTACTTTTCTTTTAACTTTTTTGAATAGTAGATAGTGTTTGATATTTATGTATATGTGTTGTTAAGCTGTGTTATCAGTCTGGATCACACTTTGTAATTTGCTGTGTACTTATCACCTCAATTCAGCATTATACACCAATGCATGCACGCAGCACGCACGCACTCACACACAAACACACACCTGTGTTAGCTGCTTATATAAGCCTCACAGCTATGAGCACATTCACAACACTCTTCCGCACAGTGGCATTGGGCACCTGCATTAAGACAAAATGTCTACAAAAGTAATTCTGTGGTTGAAAACACGAGTATTAATAATGAATTAAAACAGATTGTAACTTAATGCAATGTTCAATTACTGACAGCTTTGTTATGAATGTTTTATTGATTGATGTAAAAACGTTTTACTGTTTATGAGACACAATCATGCATTTCGCAAAGCCAACATTGAGGTTGGTGCTTTACAGGTAATGCCGACTCCATTCAAATAGGTTGGTAGTTAGGGGGTGTGGCCTGGAAAGGTTGGGCGGGATTCATATAATCATTTTTATATATTACACACGTAAGTCACACACAGTACTGTATATGCAGAATATTTTTTTTAAACCCAGTAGACTATTGTGCAGTAAACATCCTGTATTTCTAATGACCACGGTGGTCAAGTGTCTAGCCCCAATTTCCCATTTCACACACAGAAATTCCTGCCATTTCAGACATAAAATCTATTTAGTCTAGCAGACTATATTTAGCATGTTTCACAAAGATACACACATATAGGCGCCATATTTCTACTACCTCAAACAGCCACTGCACGCTACATGATAAACGACTGTGATTATGACAATTTTAGATGCAGTGCGTTTATTCCGAGTATTGGCTTGAGATAGCTGTGATATTTCCATTCATCTATTTCTGCTTGGCTGTCCAATGTGTCTCACACGTGCATGCAAGCGCACACACGCACTTTCACTTTATTCCCTTGTATTTTTCCTGAGTCGTTAATAACTTACTGATGGCAATACTGAGGTTAGTGACCCATAGCAACACCATTAATCAAACAATACTAAAGCCTATGTTCATAATAAATGTGCTTAAGATGAATGTCTCAGTCATATGCACATTATTTGTGTTGGATCAACAAATGAAAATACATACTTCATATAGTGAATGTCTGCTTCTTAAATCAGCGCAGTGAGCAGAACCCATTGTAATTAATGTGAGAATATTCAAAATACAGTAATAAGACTGTTGATGATGCAGGTAATTGTCACTCGCAGTACAAGAGACACATTCATATTGTTTTCCTGCAGAGCACATTATTTATTTACTTCTTGCACCATCTAGTGGACATATATTGTATGATGTTTCTAAATAGAGCAAGAGGCATTTGATGCAGTTATTCAAAACACACAGTATGTTTCGAAAAGCATCAGAATCAACCGAATATTTGACTGGCCGGTAAGTATCTACTCTAGAGGGCGATCATATTAAGACAAACAATCCCCGATATAAACCAGAACATATTACAATTTAAAATTGTATCATGAACTACCTATAGATTTTACAGAGAAGTCAGAAAAAGACAAAATATCCAGTGAGTGACAGTTCTCTGGCTGAAAATGCTTTGTTGATGGCAGAGGTGAGAGTAGAATGGCTAGACTAGTTCAAGCTGATAGAAATGCACAGTAACACAAATACCTTTTTTTGGTGTTTTGCTTGACTCTGTGAAATTTGCTCGACTCTGGGAAAACAGGGTATTATTTTAGGCCCACTTCCTTCTCCATGCTTTGGTAGTATGAATTTTAGTTGCATACATCAGCTGCACACCTGGCTTAAAGGTTACTGGGAATTCCATCAGTGGACAATTTTGCTACTTTCCATGATCGGCCAAACCTATTCCTCCAAGATAATTTGCATTCAAAAAGGTATGGATCCAGAATCCTTTCTTCTAACATGTCACTTACTCTAGCCTCCTGCAGAACTTTTGATGTATGACCCTATGCACCTTTAGAGACTTTTGATGTATGACCCTATGCACCTTTAGAGACTTTTGA
>JACXGM010041475.1:0-10045 GCA_016801145.1 Umbra pygmaea
ACACACACTCACACACTCACACACACACACACACACACACACACACACACACACACACACACACACACACACACACACACACACACACACACACACACACACACACACACACACTGTGCTGTCATGGATCCATTTCACAACCTGTTAATGAGTCCATCTGTAGTCAAGACAAATAGCTGGTGTTGACTTTGTTCCGGGGCAGCACATTGTATGGAGGATGTGGTAGTGTGTGCAGTGTGTTGGGGTCTGTAGGTACAATCAGAATTATGCTCTCCCTCAACTGGGCTGACAACGGAGAGCAGATCAACCTTCACATGAGGTGTTCTGATGACTGCATGGTGTTGTAGCTACAGGAGGTGTGTCATGGTAAAAGAGACACTTCACAAACAGGATAAAGCCAAAAATAATATAGAAATATATTATCAGTGGTTTTTTTTCTTCAACCCTGTTCAAGCCGTAATTAATTCACATTGTAGGGATTAAGAAGCCATAGTTTTAGATACTTGAGTCTACAGAAGGCCAATGGATTATCTAAATTATCTAATAATGTCAGTGATGTGATGAATGTTAGAAACAGTATGAATTAAACCACAAAACATAGAGTTGAATTAAGTGGATCCCTTTAAACAACCCTTGGTTAGTTCATTTTTTAAATCTATGCGTGTACAACCATTCCTTGCGACGGCCAGTGTAAACTAGTGTGCAGTCTAATCTCTTGGCTTTTGTCCATTTCTGGTGCTTGTTTGGCTGGAGTTAAGTGGATAGCAGCTCAAGTGCAGCCCATTTTTTCCTGAATCCTGCTTTACAAAGAGCAGACGGGGGGGGGCCCTAAGTAGCTTTAGAAAGAGGATTGTTTTTCATGCACACATTTCTTTAAGAATCACACACACCATGTAGTGAAGAAACCAAACAAAAAGTCCACACAAAGGAAACAAAGAGTTTCATTGATTCACTTACAAAGACGCTGTGCTTGACTCCTGAAACCACCCATTCAAAAATTATTAGTATTTGATTAACAGCTGGTTACAGAAGTTGACGTGTGCTTACTACTGTAGGTTTGTATTTCAACAGTCTAAACTATTCTAAATTGCAGTAATTTAGCACATACTCAAATTCAAATAGACAGGAACAACCCTTTCCAGCAGCCTAGCGCCCTGTATTACCTGCTGGTTTGCTTCTGAAGCTAGTAGAGACAGGCCTGGTCAGTCTTTGGATGGGAGATCTGCTGCTGGAAGTGGTGTTGGAGGGCCAGTGGGGGGCACTCTTCCCTCTGGTCTAAAGATCATTCCCAGTGGCCCAGGGCAGTGAAGAGGACATCTGCCCTGTGTACCGTGCCATTTGCCATCTTTTTGGTGGGTCATTA
The DNA here is from genome assembly GCA_016801145.1 of Umbra pygmaea. Classification (NCBI taxonomy): domain Eukaryota; kingdom Metazoa; phylum Chordata; class Actinopteri; order Esociformes; family Umbridae; genus Umbra; species Umbra pygmaea. Next base: position 1,364 of record JACXGM010041475.1, read on the forward strand.
AAAAGGGTGTCCTGACTCTCTGTAGTCACTAAAGAGCCCACTACACTAATCGTACCAGTAGCGGTGTTAACCACGGTGTGGACAACTCTCCAATCTGGCCGTAATACCATCACAGCAACCTAATTATCAATTGGCACATTTATCTTTCCGCCTCCCCCTGTAACCAGTCACCAGGATGTTGCAGCAAATTCACCTTGCCTGGTAAAGTTATGGTTAATAATTACATTTTGCCAGCAGTATGTCTGAAAATGTTTGTTGGTGTGCTGCTTCCCTGTAAAAATAAATTTTCTAAATGAAATTCCGAATTAGTTTCCTTGCTCGAGATCTTTCAATTTTTCAACATATCTTTTCAGATGTGCAACTTTGTGGTTACTGCCCTAACCCTGTAACCATCAGCATCGTCAAGCTCCGTTCTAGTGATTGTCCTGAGAACAGCTACAACATGCTTCACCACAAACTGCACTCAAATATGATCACTCATGATACATTTACATGAGCAACAAAAATAGAAACACCATTGCCTGATAACCTATTTCGGATTTGTCTAAAACTTGGCTTTGCATTCCAGTCGTTTCCAGAAGCTTTAGAAGCATAGAACCAAGCTTTTCTGAAGCTTCAGAACTATAGAACCAAGCTTTCCTGAAGCTTCAGAAGCATAGAACCAAGCTTTCCAGAAGCTTCAGAAGCATAGAACCAAGCTTTCGAGAAGCTTCAGAAGCATAGAACCAAGCTTTCCTGAAGCTTCAGAACTATAGAACCAAGCTTTTCTGAAGCTTCAGAAGCATAGAACCAAGCTTTCCTAATGCTTCAGAAGCATAGAACCAAGCTTTCCTAACGCTTCAGAAGCATAGAACCAAGCTTTCTAGAAGCATAGAACCAAGCTTTACTAGCGCTTCAGAAGCATAGAACCAAGCTTTCCTAACGCTTCAGAAGCATAGAACCAAGCTTTCCTAACGCTTCAGAAGCATAGAACCAAGCTTTCTAGAAGCTTCAGAAACATAGAACCAAGCTCGATGGTAAACATTAATTTCTTTGCCTGGTTGCTGGTGGGGACTCTACAGGTATTATTCAGGTTTTTACACAAAGCAAAAAAATAACTTTATTTAGATAAAAGCCATCATACCCCATTTAGGTGTAATTGCTTTGTTTGCGTTTGCGGGAAAGGAGGAGATAGGTACACAAATGGCTTTATTACCAGTTCAGTATATCACCTGGAATGGATCCTGCTTAAAAGCCAGTTAATGTTTTCCTGGCAGTGGCACCCTATTGTGATGGTTTGGGTTGTGATGCAAAATAACAACAACATCTCCGTCTCAAATGATGGACCAGCCCCAAATGCTTCCAGCACACAGAGCCACTGAATGGTCGTCTCTTGTTTGCATTGTTGAGAGTTTATGACTAAACATTTATATGGTTCGACACTGTCCTAAAAAATATGCGGAACGCTTAGGTGCTTCCAATTGTGATTTTAGCACGGATTTGAAAATAAATTGCAAATTGGAGATCAATCTGGGCTCTGATGAATAAAACAGATTTGCAATGTTGGGATAATTGGCATTGATGCAGGTTGTATGGAATTTAGGAACACTTCTTCTTTTATTACATACAGTAATGCCAAAATTGTTCTAGTATCCAAAAATAACAGCAGCACTACAAAATGAAGAGGCTATAGTAACTAGCTAATCAGGCATCATATTCGAAATACCACAAATTGACTTAATAGTGTGTGTGTGTGTTTGTGTGGATTGATGTGTGTTTGCGTGTGTGTATGTCTGTGTGGTGTTTGTGTGACGTTTCCAAGGGAGAAGAATTTCCCACCTCTCTGAATAATGGAACAGCGGCATCTGGCTGGTTTACTGAGTTTTTGATTGATAAGAAGGGAGGGGAATAAAATGAGAGGAAGACAGGAAGACAGATAGAGGAAGGGAGAAAGTGAACATGGAAGTAAAGGAAAGATAATATTAAGGATGTGAGGGGCTGAGAGAAATAAAGATTGAGAGAGCATCAATCGATCAAGATTTAAGACTGATGTCATGTGACTGTTGCCATGACAAAATGTAGAAACAGCATTATAAACATAAACAATACTTATCTCTTTATGTTTTCTAACTGTGCACATTGCTACAACACATGATCAATATTGTAACAGTGGAAACACCTTTATCCTTTTGAAACATTTGTTTGTATAATGTTTACTTTGAATTTTGAATTTTCTTCACTTTTCTAATGTATTATTTGTATACTGTATATCATCTATCTTATTTCACTTGGAGGTGATTCTGACAGAGAAAAAGGAGAGAGATATTTAAAAAGACAAACAGGAGAGTTTCTTTGAGAGAAGAGACACTGATAGATTTTTTTATTGGAGTGAAACAGAAGAAGTGAGAACGACAGATGTGGTGGAGCTTTGGGAGAGGAGCTGTAGAGTCTGCGGGAGGTCCAGGTTTACATCTGTCTCCTCCTGTATCTGCAGATATCTGCCAGGCGCCATCGCTCTGCTCGGCTCTCCTCGGTCTTCCTCGGTGTCTCTTCTCTGTGTTCTCAGCCTGCAGGCGAACAGGCAGCCGCCACATCCAGAGGAAGCGTTTACTCTGTGAGGAACACACTGTTGCTGCATGAGTAATGCATGTGTTTAATAGCATAGATTGTGTGGGTGTGGGTGTGTGTATGTGTGTCTGTGTTCTGAGAAAAGTTTTTCACGAGTTGCATGCAAACATCAATCAGCCTGGACCTACAGGCTAAACAGGAAGATTTAAAAGTTCAGAAAACTGACAACATTCTAAGATATTAACTCACGTTTTGACAAAGTGTGGAGATGAAACTTGGCTTTGGGCGCCAACAAGTCATGAATTTTCTCAGTTGCCGGTGTCCAAACCAATTGCATACATTTACCATCTACTGTCAAAGTTCCATTTTTTCCGAGGATTCTGTGTGTTGACACAGACTGAACGCGTCGGTTGAAAGCGAGTCTGACTACAGAGGCCCATTCTCGCTGTCGTAACGAGGAGGCCATGGAGGGCTAAGTAAAAACAAACCTGAGGTCAGCACACTGGTGTAGACGCTGAGTATGTGGGCACACTCACTTATGTTAATCCTCACTCATACAGACAGACGTAGGGCTTGTGTAGCAGCACTAAACCATTAAAACCACGCTTGTGTCACCCTTGCCCTCGCCAGCGAAGAGCCGGTGATGAGTGGAATCAACCCAGATTGGCCTAATTGTGATCGTCTCAGCTAAAGAGAGCCCTCGTCAGGAGCCGAAAAATGCTAATTCATGTGAGCATATTGAAATCTTTGCAACAACTTTCTCTTCATAGGAATATATAATTTTTTCTCCAATTATCTATATTCTACCTCCTCTGGCTGTATTCTCACTTTCTCTCACTTCTCTCACTCCTCTTCCTTTCTGTCTCCCAGGTTCGCTTGTTCTCCCTGTAACCCACCCGCTGTCCCTAATCCTCCAAACCATGTTATGCGTCTTTGAGTGTCACCAGCGTGGCTCCTGTGTGCGAGTTGGCGCTAAGCAGATGGCTAGCCGACGATATCCTGGGAGGTGTACCTCTCAAACTGTAACTAGCTTACGGGTTAGAGGAGAAGAGGAGAAGATGGACCAGAGCATCAGTCATCTAGTAGGGAAACCGTAGAGAAGTCCACAGTCCTGACATTCTGGGCCCCACTGAGGAGCTGGTCCATCTAACGCGTTTGTGAGGGTATGTAAACTGAGGTAGCAACATACAATTGCAAAACCTGGAGGCTACAGTGGGACTTCGGACAATACCAAGAAAAGAAAATAGAAGTATGAAAGAGTAATGATGACAAAAAGAAAAACAGTTGAGTGTACAAAAAACACTTCTGTGAACATCATTATCTAACACCCTAACTAGATCTTGATGGGAATCTAATGATCTGGGGATGTTTGTGGTTTGCTAGGATGAGTCTCTAGTCAAGCACTGGCAAAAAATCAGTCATAAGCCAAACATAAGGGGTGAAAAGGCAGTAAGAATACAAAGCAATTCTCTCCACATCTCCACAGAAACCAGCAGATGAGAAAAGATTTCCCAGCTCAGCTTAGCCTGTCTCTGCTGCTTAGTGCCTTCTTCATCCACATATTCGTCTCCATCCATTTTCTGCTCAACTTCACCCTTGCCTTTTATGGTGGAGGTCAAGATTCCGCAGACCGTCAGTAACTGCAACCTTTTCCTCTCCAGAGAGGACAACTTGGTAACTAAGGGGCACACTTTATGTCACCGTATCGTAGACAGCCAGTTGTTGTGGTGCTGTCGAGTCTCAGAACATGCCCGGCTGTGTGCTACCTGTTCAGGTGGAAGAGCAAAGCCACACTGCCCTCTAATGGACCCACTAATTAGATCAGGTCTTTCCCATCAGAGTACCCGCTTGGCGTCAACATGATTCGGGAAAAAATGGGACTGTCGGCCATTTGATATTTCAACAATCATTTGATCTGTCTTCATGTAATGAATCCAATATTATTATTCATCCGATCATCCCTTGGCCTCATTTCCATGTAGAATATGATGTAAGCGCTGAGAGTTGGTTTATACCCTACATATTTATTTTTCTCAAACAGCAATTTTCACCTCCTACTCATAAATTTGTCTGTCAAGTCAGTGGAAAATGTAAACTCAAAACTTACACATGTAATGACAAGTTATACTTTATGTGAGATCGCTGAGGGACAGAGAAGCATGTAATATAATTACTTCACACAGCAAAGGAAATATAGATACTCTATTGCAGCTAAAAATAATTTAGTGTGAATAGAGATCACATACTGTTGAGGGTTATGTCATGTCTCATTGTACACCATATCATGATTTTAGCTATTTCTGTAGTGGGTCCTAGGTTTCCTAGAGTAAGCATTAGCGTATTGCTCTTGAGCTAGAACCTGGAATGCATTTCCATATATTTTTATACACAGTAGATTCCGATGGCTCACTGGTTATGGAGTCAGACTTGTAGTCAGATGGTTGCCGGTTTGATTCCAAATGTTGTTGTGTCATAGGCACTTTACCCTCACTTGCTCAAGGGAGAATATCCCCGTGCTTACTGGAAGTTATGTCTGCTAACTGCGTAAACAATATGCCACAATTTTAAGTGCCTAATGTATCATTTTCTGAAGGGATGTATTATTTATATTTACTGATAAAACAATGGAGAGTATCAAATGCAAAACAAATATGAATAGACTTATAAACACTTATGTACACTGGTCAGAGAGTGTAGGCACTGAATGTGACTGTGTACTTACAGCAATGCTAAGGAGCTGATACCAGGGTAAAACAGTACAGCTACTGTCTACATTATAATGACTTCATAGATTTACAATAGAAAACCACTCAGGTCCCTAAGCGTTCATGCTTTTAGCTGGTCATTCGAATGCATGCAAAAGACGTTTGGAACTATTTATAATTCCTCCAGCCCTACCGTAGTCATCATCCAGCAAACGGTTGGTAAGTGATTATTAAGCCTGGGGATCAGAGACAAGGACAAAAAAATGCTCGCCCGGAGAAAACACCAAACACTAGATGTGTTAAAGGAAATAACATAAACGTAGTGCAACAAGGGATGTGTTTTGATGTCCTTGGGAACTTGTGGTGTGCTAGCGAAGGAGCATTGAGTTCACACCGCTGTCCTGGCCGCCATCTGCCGGTAAGATCACATGATCTGGCAAGAGCCAAAGAATTTTCTTAACTGAGCTGTTGCCCCAGCACAGCGAGTCACACACACACACACATCTGTGATTGGATTGATTGATTCAAAACTGAGGGCGGACCTCATATTAAGTTTAAATTTGATTTATAATTTCGATTTATATATATTTCAGATCTGCCTGGAGAACACTAGAAGTGTTCCATAACTAGAAGTCATATGAGCTTACAGAAAGTTGTCCTGTTTTGTGTTGTTTCATACAGATCAGGTCAACTTCTGTTCACAGAAAGATTATTTGTAACATTATGTGTTTTCACATACAACAGTATGTTTGCTTTCATGAAATGATAAGCATATCCCTTAAATGTAAACAACAGTACAGTACATTGCTTATATAATGGTCTCTTTGGCCTTCTTCAAGGCCAGTAAATCATGTATATTACTTTATTCATAAAATGTATATTATATTAGGTAAGTTTAAATTCAATACAAGATGCTGATCTTTTACTGGCTCCCCTGGACAACTGTAAGACTCTACGATTCAATTGCGGTTTACAACCAACCTGTGAGCAAATACAAGACTAAAACTGTTGATAATTCTTCCACGTGTTTGTCAGTAAATCAGAATTTAGTTCAGCAGTATTGTTTCAGCTGTGATATTTTAAGTCAACAGCTTGCATGACGGTAATGCCAAGAAGTGCGCCTTGTAAAATACTACGAATAATCTAGGACTGCACTTACTCAGTTCTGGAGTCTCATGATCTATTGTAATAATTAAATCACACCGACAACTCAGTTTCACAGTGTGAATAGAGAAAAAGTACTGTTGAACCTAGAATTCCAATTAGGTGGCTAATCAAGATGGCATTAAGTGCACATCATGATGTAGGTTGATTTGAAAACATCAATTGAGCTTTTCATTAGTTCCAGCAAATAGTTTGAATATTGTGACTTTGCTAGACAGATAACTTATTAAAGGGTTTCATATTACTATTAGTGATTCTTTGGAAACTACATTAATATCAACAGATTGTAATACAGCAATTTGTAGTTTTCTACTTTTGTGGTCTGCTACAACAAGGGCACTCCTTGAATGCGAACATGCTCATGCTAGGTAATTTAAGGTAAAAACAAAATAAATGGGTAAGCTACTGTAGCTAGCTAATGTGAAAGTTCTGTGAAAAACAAATAACTACCAATGTACAGTATAGAACTGGTTTGTTGTATGTGGTCCCGGCTCAAATATTTTAAATGATCAGAACACCAAGGTCAAATAACCTCACACACCAGGCTGTTGGGATGTATTATTTTCCCAGTAGCAGATCTGCACTTAAAGCTGAAATTAATGTGATTATTTAACTTAATGTAAATGACAGCGCTTACCTTAGAACTGATATCAATCAATTCAAGGTTAGTTGTAAACTGGTTATCGAAAGGGTTGGGAACTTTATGGGTTAAGGTTTAGAGCATCCGCCTGTTTCAAAAGCAACAGTATTAACACCCTCTCAATTTAGACAACCAATCACATTCGTTTCTGACTTGAAGGCAAATCTCCAAGTCTTTTGCACCAGCCAGAGTGCCAACATCTTGTGGTCTTCCCCTTACGGTGACACATCTGGTGTTTATAGATTCTTTTACAGAACATTTTATGAGTAAAATAATGTGCACACCTCATTTCCGAAGAAAATGAACACAAAACGGTTACCATACATTTTGTGTGCGACACACTATGTTCCTTTCAGAACCAGTCACGCATACCCAAGGTAATCACAGTTTAATTTTCCTTCCAAACTCCATTCCCATGCTTTAACGAATTTAATCTAACACAATGGGAGCTAGCAGTAAGAGAAATTATCTCATACTCAATAAACAAATCGAAATTGTCTGTTTACGTTTGGTTAATTTTGATTATTTCAGTCCAAAATCAAAGGGCAATACTGATTATGTTTGAAATGACAAAACAAATGTTAACCAAGTCTCTTGTGTGTCACTGTGAGTAAGCCTCGGGAGTTGAGGTTAATACATCCTTTGCATTCCTTCTCAAGTAGGGAATCAAAGAGGGAATCGACTACAGTTGGATGCCAGCAGGAGAAAATGAAATCCATGCACAGGTGGGCAGATACATCTATAACAGACAAAACAAATAGAAAGCGGAAAGCGACTCCAGATTCATTTGACTGCTCAATGGAGTGCACAATGGCCAGATCATTGTCTTTTATGACACTCCAAGGAAGAATCACAATATAAAGATATGAATAATGTATCATTGAGATTTCAAATTATTTCAGCCCATATAATATTGAAGCTGTACTCTCACACAACTTGTAGGGAAATAAATTGAAAGCCACTGGCCTCATTCATCCTCACAGTTAGCAATAGAGTGGGGGGCTCATGATACTGAAGCAGCACCCTGGATCTTAGGCTAAATTAGAAAGAACCCTTCTTGATATACTGTATATGCAATAGGATGCGACCAAACTGTAGTGACTGTTTCCAGGATGAACTGGTTAACAACCATAAGGCTCTTTAGAGAGGTTTTGATGTTTTTGTATTGGGGGAGGGGTTGGGGGGAGTGACATATTTATCATCTCTGTCTCTCCCTCTCTCGCTCGCCCTTCATCACTTACATTGACAGAATGGGGCAGTTGGCTTGGTGAAACTGTGGAACAGCTTCATATTTGTTTTTATTGGTATAACAGGGCAGCTCTACTTAGCTCAGCACAGGTAAGTCAACGGGTAGGTAAGGACATTTACTCTTGTTTGAAAGAGCAGACTTCTTCGCAAAGGTCCCTTCTAGACACATGCTTTTTTAAAACATAACTTTACGGTGGCTAAGTACTCACTTTCCATGATATTCTTTATAGTTTTTCGCTGATAAAAGTGAGACTGAAACAAATTGTGATAGAACTAAATGTCTCTGGTGTAAAGCAGATTGAAGCAGGATTTCCTCTAGAACTAAACATATCTGGTGTAAAGCAGACTGAAGCAGGATTTCGTCTAGAACTAAAAGTA
>JACXGM010041476.1:0-10045 GCA_016801145.1 Umbra pygmaea
ACCGGAGTGAATGGAATGGTGCGCAACGAACAAAACCAATTGTTTTTATGATTTGCACACATTCCATTCACTCCGGTTCTGAGCGTAATACGAGCCCGTCCTCCCCAATTAAGATCCACCGACCGCGGCTGCGGAATGCATAACCTTGGAGAGTTGCACAGACCTCCACGTGCTAGCCAACGGTACCCTGACTGCTGTTAGGTACCGGGATGAAATCCTCAGACCCATCGTCAGACCTCAAGAGTGTGTAGGCAGTTCCTGGATGAGGAAGGCATTGATGCCATTGACTGGCCCTGAGGTTCCCCAGACCTAAATCACTTAAGAACCTCTTGGACGCTACTTATTGGTGCATCTGACACTGCCAAGTAGCGCCACAGACCTTCCAGGAGCTCACAGGTGCCCTGATCCAGGTCTGCGAGGAGACCCCCCAGGACTCCATCCGCAATCTCATCAGGAGCATGCCCAGACATTGTCGGGAGTGCATACAGGCACGTGGGGGCCATACACACTACTGAGTCACATTATGAGTTTGTGATGAAATTCACGCAAGTTGGAACCGCCTGTGGTTTCAATTGTTTACTTTGATTTTTGGTGTGAGTTTGAATCCAGCCGTCAGTTGGTGGTTTTGTTTTGTATTGACCAATGTTACATTAATTTGTTCTCAACGAATTACACAATATACTGTCAAGATTTTGATTTTTAATATATTTCGTTCATCGAGACCTGATGTGTGATTTCATTGTTACCTTAATGTAACACTGTCCCAGACTTCCACGCAATGTTGAAGAGGCGTGTCTAAGTACAAAATTGTTAAAACCAAAACATTTGTACACATGTGTACATTTCAGGAGGTAGGAAAAAGTAAGACTTGTACGTTTACGAAACATAAAAAAGGTAAGTTTACCTTAACCTTACCCTAACCTTAACCTCACCTTACCCTAAACTTAATCTCCGTAACCTAGCATATTATTACTGAATTAAAAATTCCCCAAGTATTTTAAATTGTAAACGATTGTTCTATTCTTGGAAATGTTCCGGTAGAATAGTGATTCAATATGTAAAAAAACTCACAGTTTGATTGGCCATATCATATCATATTCTGCCTAAGTAATGCAGCTGAATTTCCATGACCAATGGTTACCCACAAATTGCCATAAGAATAAATTCCTCTATCCTGTATCATTCCCTTATGTCTTGACTGCTACAGTGCATTTACTCTATCCTTCTCCCTCTTCTTCACTACCTGCCTCTCTGACTGGCTGTCAGCACTTTCTGCAGAAGAAGCTAGAAAAAAGGCAAGGACAGTTAATGCACATGTTATATTGAAAAATAGTTTGTAGCATATGGAATATTCTTAATCTGGAAAAGCCAGGGATTGACTGCTGGTTAGCTATCATATCTGTGTACTTTCATAGTCACATTCACCACAAAACATACATTTGAACCAATGTCAAGTGGAGGTTATAAGCTTTAAAATGATATACACCTTGAAATTAACTCTTAAAATTGAGGACCGTAGAGCTAGTAAATGAAGATAGCTACCCAGATCAGATGAGTCCACTGTTCATTGTTCATTTTCAGTGCGATGAAGTACACAGCAATGCTTTCTGCAGGTCGCCAACTATTAAGTTCTGCTGTCATTTACATATTATATTGAATTTTAGCATACATTCTAGATTGTTTACTACTCTTTTTAAAGTTGAACAGGATAATACGCCACCTAACTGGTAACTTGTGTCTGAAAACAACTTTGTGGGTGTTAAGCACTGCTGAATACTGAACATACTGTATTACTATAGTCAACTAATAATTTTTATCTTCTCTGGTCAGAAGTGACAGTATATTTGGAATAAGCCATATATTACAGGGGGGGGGCGTTAAATATCTGACAACTACATTTTAGATAATGTGAATGGTTTACAATCTTATAGTATTATACTATTTTTTTATTACACCAGCCAAACGGGCACTTGTTGAGTCTGAGGGGAAAAGGGCCAGGGCTCAAGTTCCCCCTGAGGTGTCTGTGCACATGCCTGTAGAACACAGAAATCAGGTGACTAGCTCCACTGAGGGGCGACCATCACACTTGTTACGTTGCCTGAGGAATTACATGTTTTGTCATCGCCTCTCCAAACTATGTTGGGTTTTCACATCTAAACGAGGTTGCTGATATTTCTAACGAGTTTTATTCATTTTTAATTCTTTTGAAAAATCATATTCAACGTTATTATATTGTTAATTAATATAGACCACTATATGTAACTTTCTAGTTCATGATATGGTTGGCTATCTATTATGGTGGTTGGAAAACCTGTTGCTACTGCCTTGACACACTCCTGACTAAAGGGATTTTAGGTCAAGGTTTTTTATGTTGCTATGCCACGTCCGTCTGCCTTTGCTAAGCTCAATAGTTTCAATTAAACTGTGTGTTCTTATTCATGTACAGTACACATTCTATTACACCAAAGCAGAGTTTTGGATTTAAATTATCTCACGTGTTAAGCAGAGTATTTACTCTGTAGAGTGGGACAAGCATTTGACTTGTTCTCTTCTATTGAATGCTCACATTTAGTGAAAGGGGGGGTCATTTAGACGTTTTCACATGTCTGCGTTATGGTATTAGCATTATGAAAGCAACGGCTTTGTGTGAAACATGTCATCAAGAGAGGCCTGTTAAAGGATTCCCTTATTATTTATGGACTGCCAGTAGCTACCCTGCTATAGATCCTCTATGACTTGATATTCCCTGTTTGTCTTCCTACAGTGTACTTACTGCTGTCAAGCAAATGTTATCTGGCCATTTTCTTTCCTAAAATACTTCTGATGAATGTATTTTAAAGACTGCTTTTTCTGTATACGAATGAGTCGAGGTGACATTCTCAGAGACTTTACTTAGTGACTATAATATCAGTCTACAGAGTTATGGTTATATCACAGTAATTGCAATTGATTACTGTTGTACAGACCCCTTAACCCGGGTTTTAGAGATAAAAGTAGATAGCAGATTTAAGTAGTTTAATTCATCTACTAGTAGAGTTGTATGAAAGATACAATATGGCACAATGTCAGAAACCTTTTGATGGTTTGAACAGGGAGTAGATGGATTTTCACTAGGATGCTAAATAAAATTTGCTGACTGGCTGACTGGTGGTTATAGTACATTGCATTGACCAGTGGAAAGTGTCTTCTTCTTATCTTCACAAGATAACTCTATTTTTTTTGTCACTTGATAAGCTGTCTGTCGTAGATGTGGAAAATACTGTCGCCACCGACGAACCCCCACCACTTTCCTGCCTCTGCGAGAGAGGTTCCTCTTGAGGGGTTATAAGCCACTTCCTCCCTGTTGCATGGGTCTATGCTCAGTGGAAACTTTAACAACACCAATGAGGTCGAGGAGTTGCTAACAGCGGCATCCCTTTCCTCCTGCTCAATATAGAACGCTGCTCGGGTCTCTTTTATCAGAACAATAGCACGACGCAATGAGGTTCAGTGCTCTCCCGACGATGTGCACTGCCTCTTCCGGTGGCTAACTATGAAACACTAAAGAGCTGTTGATAGTGTGTATATGGAGCATATGTAATGGAGGAAAGGATAGAGAGAGGCACTCAGAAAGATAGAGATCCTCTTGTTCACGGCTGTCTTGAGAAGATTGCCTCAAGATGTTCCACACTCAAAACTATTTTTGTCAGAACGTCTGTATGCACTAGATGCCAAAAAAATTGGTTAATTTACTACACATTAATCTCAGGGAGTATAATATTTCTTTTTTTTACCAAAAGGGAAGGTTTTGGATGTTTGGCAGGAGTGAGATGAACTCATGGAAAATGCTCCTTTTTTGTATCTGTGTCAGTGTAAAGGAATTTTCCGGATAGCGTTAGCACAATTACTAACTGGTGTTGGCTAGATGATGATGTTAATTTAGTCTTCCTGTAGATTTCGATTTTTTACACCGAAATCCCAAACTCTCCCTTTAAATGTGCGGGGGCAGAGAATGATGACAAAGAGTTGCTTGTTCACTAGCCCTCATGGCTGTGTGTTATTTAATGTTCGATAGCAAAGTCGTACATTATTAAGAGGAGAAATGAGGATCTGTGGGCCTTTTCTGTGAGGGGACAGTGGAAGATTTGTTGAGAGGCAACACTAAATCTGTATAGTGACCCTCTATCTTGCTCTGTTGTTCTTTGGTGTATTCTATTTAGACTGCCAGGTCTGGCCATGTGATTTTCATCAATGAGTCAGTTCATAACATTGCCTGACTGACGCACTGAGAATCTCTTAATATTCCAATTAAATTGATAGGATCTGAATGCTATGAGCTCAATGTTTTCTCTGCCCTGGGGATTTGAGAAACACATCACAGTGTACATGTTTGGAAGCTAATCCCATCATAAAATCCCATCTTCTTTACAAGGAACCAAATGAACACTGTCGGCTGTTCTAAGATGCGACCTAAGCTTGCTTACCTCTGTTAATGTCTGGCATTAGGTGAGTTATTGTTTACCCAGAGTGCACTGCTGCAGGGTGGTGGAGACAGTACGTAGTAGGAAAGTCTTGTGGTTTCACACGATGCTAGCTGTGCAGTTCTGCACTAAACAGAAGCTTGTGAGTTGGCTCCATACCTGTTATTTGACTGAGGTTGGCTTCCACGCTTGTCCCCCTAAAGACATGAAGTGTGGTGTTCTTCCTGCCTGTTTAGATGTACACATTTACTGTATTTTCTTTCATCAGATGCCACAAACAAGTACAGACAGATCATCATTAAAACACATAATCAAATCCACTACTGTATGTGAGTTATCTGTAAAATTACGGTAACATCTTTTGAAAGCACAAAACAGATGAAGTTGAGAGCATAAGTGTATATAAGGTTTGCAAATTGGTTATTTGCCCACAGCTTTAATATTTAGCTTTGTATGACTATGACATGCCCACTGATGTGATGGGATACAAATGATATAGACTCACCACTTCTGAATATGTGAGCTGTGTTCATTTTATTTTTATGTTCTGGAACATTCCATTAAATGAAGCAGTGCTGCAATGAAGGGGTTGGTTTGCGGGTTAATGTAGGTTGTCAACATGGTCGATGTCCTTTAAATACTTCTTATTGCTTCCAGCCACATTGCTGTACTTATCAAACAGGAACAAGTGTAGCTCAAAATCGAGAACATTTAAGAAACATTTTTGGAAGCGAATAGTTCAGGACAAATACAAACACACCTAAACTGAATGTACTTCTGCTGTCTGGGCAAGTATAACTCAATACAATGGGTTTTGGGCTGTATGGCACAAAATTTATATCTCAAAATATATTTTCTAGCTTCTAACCACTAACGATACATATCTCAATATTTAGTTCATTGAAAACTTTCGAAACGGTGTAGCTACACATGTAAAAAAAAGGGTTTTTCCTTTTGATTAAGTAGTGAATATTTGCACTTTCTTTGTCAAATAGTTGTGCAAAACACAGACATTGTTTTAAAATGTTTAACCAATGTTGCTGCTGTATTTTATAAAAAATCCCCTAATTTTTCTTTCCTCTCTATTCACACTGACCCTGCCTTGTCGGCAGCTCTGCAACTACTTGGACAGATGCTGGATGACGAGTGCTGCACGTGGTTCATCCAACCACATGTCGCAGAGCCTACGCCACGCGGACCCCCTTATTTTACCATTTCAACAGAAATTGCGGCAATCACAGTTTAGTCATTGATAACTATAATGAATTGTACGCATTCCTTTGTTTGTAAAAACACTACATAGTGTAGGGAAATATTATCTTATATAAATTGCTTTTTTAATATTTTTAAAATATCAAGAAATAGGTTTTACAGCTTTATAACCGCATCTTTGAAAATATCGGTTGTGGAAACTCAACCCGAACTTTACTCGACCAGTCCATGTCTGCGCAGTATGGTGCGCTTTAAATGTGGTCAATTCAAAATGCACTTTAATGTACACTGAAAATGTCTAATTCAAATCCACTCTGGACCTATTCAGGATAGTGTCGATCACAGCTGCAAGAGCCCCACAATGTAAAAAACTATCTGTAAAGAAATCTGTAAAAGTACTGGCAACAAATTACCAGTACTTTTTCTATTATTTTACGGACATTTCCTTCTAGATAATAACAGAAAACTTTATAAACACAGTCAAAGTCCATTAACACACAGAGCTAATATTACTTTGTAACAGACATCTACTGTGTTTATAAGGACTTTTTGTATGTATCTGTTTTTTTAAAGATATTTTTTACAGTGCACTGTTTGAGTATGATTGTATACATTATTTGTGTTATATATACACACACCTTGCGTTATTATATATAAATATATATATACATTTTACACTTCTTATTGTTACAACAGGTCCCAGTATGTTATGGATGACCTTGTTCCAATAAAGGGGTTACAGATTTCCTCAAAACACAACTCTCCAGTGGTTGTCATGGTAGCAGGAGTAGGAATGATGAGAAGTATGACTCTGTGCTTCCTTACTTTGATGAAAGAGTAGAGAGGAAGTCCAGAGAGGAACGGGAAAGACTCCAACATCCAGGAATACAGGGGTGAATCAACCAAAATAGGTCAGATTCACACTGTCCTTAGTTCCTCTCATCACATACCCCAGGGGGCTTATTTAACATACTGGACAATTTATATTATGTTACTGTAAATAGTAATTCAGTAGCCATACTCTATCTTGATTCTATGTCCAAGTAATATATACGAGTATATCAGGCTGTTCTCATGTCGATATGTACAAATTGTAGGAAATCTGAAAAAAACACATGGCAACATGTGACATTTCCGGAGGCAGGAATACGTTAACAAGTCAGTTTACCTTAACCTTACCCTAACCCTAATCTTACTTTACCGTAACCTCACTAACCTAGCATATTTTCCCTGAACTAAAGCTTCCCCAAGTACTTTAAATTGTAAACGATTTGTCTATTCTTGGAAGTATAACTCAGAAATAAATTTAAAATGTTTGCTTTTTGGAGACAGACTGACATCATTAGAGCATGTTGTCACTTTATTGCTTTATGTACCGTAGTCTTGTTTGAAATAAAGGGTGTGAGTTAAGCACTCTAAGAAGAAGATTCAATATGTAAAAAAACTCACATTTTGATTGGCCATATTGCAAGTCTGACTACGTAATACGGCAAAATTTCCATTACGTTCGGTTACCCACGTCTTGCCATGATAATTAGTTGAATATAAACATAAATAACAAGTATTTAACAGAGAGAAATGAACTGGGAATTATTTGTTTTAAATTTCAAGGAAAACCCAAAACCCATTCACAGAGTTTCATAATTGTTCACAGGTTTTAGTTCATTCTTTGTCATACTGCAGTCGACCTTTCTCTTTATTCTTCCCTGTCCCATTTGATTTGTGTTTAAGCCACATTTGCATGGATTAAGCCGGGCCCCGAACACAGGGCCTAGTGGACGGACGCTGGGTCACCTTTCACGAGTTTGCTTTCTAAGTCATACCATCTCATTTGCATGGCCTTGATTTCGTTCTCCCATGTTGGCTTTGTGAACCAAATGAGCCAGAAGCCTTGTTGTTCTGTCCTCGTGAAGCCTCAGTGTGTAGCCTAGCGGTACATCTTGACTGATCATCAACAGCGTGTTGAGTCCATCCATCAGCATGTCTTCTTTGGTCTCTAACATGTGGAGCCTGCTTGTCTGTGTGTTGGGAGGGGTATCGTCATCTGTCCTGTTCTACCTCAGAGACCTACAGGTACTGTAAAAGCAACTTGCTTTCATTGAAGACAAGTAGTCTGCCAATCTGTTACCACAATGTTGTCTCGTCTTCAGGTCTCTTCCCTGTGTTTCAGTAAGTTGACGTGGTGTTAACGTTCCGATGAGTGATTGGTAGTCGTGACAGGAAGCCAGTGCTGTATGTTTTTGCAAATTCAAAGTACCTGGAATGGTTTGTGAGTGCAGTACTGCATGTCCGGCCATTATGCTTTGTTGTTCATGTGGAAATATTGAATAAGTACACAACAGCGCTCTGTCACAAACTTCCATGAATTCTTTTTGACCACCCATGCTGTCATGTTGACCCCCCCCGAGCCTAACTTCATACCAGAGTGGCTCCATCAGTTCCTATCTCACTGCCTTTACCTGCCCCCCCAGCACATCAGGCTCCAGCGTGGCTCCGCTCCGCTTCCTACTCAGTTGGATTTGTTTTGATCGCTCTGTCGTGTCTGCGAGGGGTAGCGTCACTCCACTTTATGGGTTCTCTTTCCCACCCCTCCATGTCAGCTGGCCCAGGACCTGTCGTCCTGTGTTACTAATGCGTTTTTAAGCACTCCCAACTGCGACACAAGCCACCGCGGCTTTCTGGCTCTGTTTCCCATCACCCACCTTCACATTGATACAGACCAGAACCCCTCATTCTTCGGCTGAGCGGTTAGAAACTCTGCTTTCATGTAATGAACGCAATAAATATAATATCTTATAATCAGAGGTGGTAAAAGTAACAGTACTCAAGTAACAGCTGGGTTCAACCGTTTTGGAAAGTCCCTAAATTAAACCCAAATGACCAGGTAATGAGAGTTTATTTCTACCTATTCAACACAATTAATTACTGTTTTACTCTTTGTATTAATTTTATAGATCACTGACTCTTTACCGGTAATTTTGGTCTCAATTAGGAAACGATCAGATGTGGGTTTGATCGTAAGAATACGATAAAGATAATATTGACGAATACCATCTCTGTCTGTAAAATT
Organism: Umbra pygmaea; assembly: GCA_016801145.1. Taxonomy (NCBI): domain Eukaryota; kingdom Metazoa; phylum Chordata; class Actinopteri; order Esociformes; family Umbridae; genus Umbra; species Umbra pygmaea. The sequence goes on from JACXGM010041476.1 coordinate 8,743, forward strand.
ATAATTTTAAATTCAAATTCAAATTCGATCGAACACAGCTTTCATGAAATAGGGCCATTATCTCGTACTCACATTTGCTTCGTTCTCAACATGGGTAGTAGCAGGACAGGCAGTGCTTATTTGATGTAATGTTGGTTGTGTGTATACATGTACTGCATTCATTAGTGTGCTGTATATCTGGTGTGTGGCCACTTTGGGAATAGGTGTGATGTTGATAATAGACTTTACAAACAGTAATAGACAGTTTGCTTTTTGGAGACAGACCGACATCATTAAAGCATGTTGTCACTTTATTGCTTTATGTACCTTAGTCTTGTTTGAGAACATGGGTGTGAATTAAGCACTCTAAGAGGAAAGGGCAATAATCCAGTTTCTTAAAAGCAATCATAGAATTCCACACAGACCTACCCAAAAACAGTTGAGATTGGCACAACAGAACACACAGGTCACTGCAAAGCTTTGGTAGACACCAGTTGTTCACAGTACTTTACAATGAACTACATGGGATCTGTCAGGAGAAGGATTTTCTTTTCTTCTCAAACCTCATTAGAAAGGTTTGTGTCTTATATTATGCAATAGAAAACCACAATGACAAGTCGGAAATGTTTTGGAGCCATGTTCTTTGGACTAATGAATTGACAATTGACCAATTTGGCCACAACCAAAGAAGCTGTGTTTGGAGAAAAAAGGGTAAATCGTTTCAAGAAAATAATACTTTGTCAATGGTTAAACACTGGGATTATTCTTTGGGGTTGTGTGGTAGCCAGCGGAACCTTTAGTATTGTTAGGGTGGAAAGAAGAATTAATTCAACTAAATATCAACAAGTCTTACAAGCTTATGTCCAACAGACACTGAAGCTTTAAAGAAGTTGGATGTTTTAGCAAGACAATGATCCAAAACCCACCTCCAAATCAACCATGAAATATTTACAAGAACGAAGGACAATGGTTTTGGAATGGCCGTCACTTCTGTTGAAGATTAATTGCAATGACATGTTTTTCCAGAGGTTCAGCAAATATTATTATAGTTAATATGGTTTAACATATGGTTTGTTAATATTGTACATAAGAACTTAAAGAAATGTTATAGTGTGTGCTCTATCAAGGCTGGCTCTGGGGACGTGGAACGTCACCTCTCTGGGGGGGAAGGAGCCGGAACTGGTGCGGGAGGTGGAGCGCTACCAATTAGATCTGGTGGGGCTTACCTCTACGCACAGTCTCGGTTCTGGAACCATTCTCCTGGATAGGGGTTGGACTCTTTTCTTCTCCGGAGTTGCCCAGGGTGTGAGGCGCCGGGCGGGTG